>AWOL01S0002835.1:168015-188852 GCA_000715115.1 Nicotiana otophora
CTTATTGCCAACACAGGGTACTACATCCCCTGGTTGTATTTCTTGTTGCAAACATAGGGTACGACATTCCCTAGTAGCATCCCAGAGTGCCAAGAGCCTCACATTATTGCCAACACAGAGTACTACATCCTGTGGTTGTATTTCATGTTGCAAACATAGGGTACGACATTCCCTACTAGCATATCAGAGTGCCAAAAGCCTCACCTTATTGCTAACACACGGTACTACATCTCTTGGTTACATTTCTTATTGCAAACATAGGGTACGATATTCCCTAGTAGCATCCTAGAGTGCCAAGAGCCTCACCTTATTGCCAACACAGGGTACTATATCCCCTGGTTGCATTTTTTCTTGAAAACATAGGGTATGACATTCCCTAATAGCATCCCAGAGTGCCAAGAGCCTCACCTTATTTTCAACACAGGATACTACATCCCCCGGTTGCGTTTCTTGTTGCAAACATAGGGTACGACATTCCCTAGTAGTACCCCAGAGTGCCTAGAGCCTCATCTTATTTGCAACACAGGGTACTACATCCCTTGGTTGCATTTCTTGTTACAAACATAGGGTATGACATTCCCTAGTAGCATCGTATACTACCACGAACCTCATCTTATTGTCAATGCAGGGTACTACATCCCCTGATTTCCTTCCTTCTTGTTAACATAGGGTACGACATTCCCTATTATAAAAATTAAAAAAGAAATTATTTCTTTTTTAATTCTTTATTCTTCAATAGCAAAGAAAGTTTAAAGTGTTTTCAATAACTCACAAAAAACTTTCTAGTGCAAACTGGGTCAGAAAATTTTTGTTCGTTTTGTTTGTTTCTGATGGCTTGCATGTGTTTTTGCAAAGTACGGATTGGATGTGCAAAAATAAGATTCCATCTCTCGCCAGAGAAAGTGGAATGTTTGATCTCAATACCAACCGAAACAGCTTTGACATAATGCATGCAGAGACATAGGGTCTCAAGATCCATCTTCTCATCATCGGATCAAGAAACAAGCTGTGAGAATATTTCATGATTTTTTACATCGAGAGCTTGAAGTTTAGTCTAAAGTTCAATAGGGAAAGCTAGTCAAGGATCAAGACAAGACTCTAGATGGCATTTAGATAGGAATTTTGTAACTCGTAGATTTCAAGAGTATGTAATTTTCTTTTTATTTTGATGTAATAGTAGGAACCGTGGATCAGAACCTCGACGGAACTTCACTCGACTCTCCCTCTAAGCATACTCCATCACTCTTCTTTCACTTGAACTACACGCGACTTGATTCCCTTATAACCCGGGATATGTAGGCTGCCTAAAACCAAGGCTCGGTCGCAACCTCTTCTTTTCTCTTCTTTTCCTTTTTAAATATTAGTGAGGTCAAAAATAAGTCACCTTGTTCATTTTCTCTGCGTGAAAACTCTTCATGTTTCCAAACAAATAGGGGCATGCTGTGAACAACTAATTTTTGACGACACCCTAATTTCATACTATTTTAGTGTAAATATTTCTTTTAGGTCTTATCGTGATATTTTAAACTTTTATCTTACTTTTAGTGGAGCTTATATAAGAAAATTAGAAATTACAAAATAAATATTAACATTCTTAGAATACATATTTTATTTCTATTGGTAAAGAAAAAAGAAAATTTACAAACAATATATGATTTCTTTTAATTATAATTTTAATAAACTATGGTATTTTTCTTAGTAATATTAAAAGTATATGTGTGTGTGTCTCTCTCTCTCTCTCTCTCTCTATATATATATATATATATATATATGTGTGTTGTTTAGTCTAGAGTTAGTTCATTAATAGTTTATCTTAATAGTTCAATTAAATTCTTCTTATAAAAGAAAAACAAGCATTCACGTGGCCTTTAAAGTTAGGCAACAAATGTAACTTTCAAAAAACGATTCAATCCATCCATGATTCTTGCATAATTATGCTACTTTATTTTCGGATGTTGTGCAGATTTCACTCTAACCTCTTCCCTCTATCACCCCATGATCACACACCCACATCACACACATACACACAATATACTATTCATCTGCACATCCTCCATCCTCAACTCCTATACATGCATATGTAGTGACTTTTCTGGTCCAAAAGGGAGGGGACCGGGAAAAACATATCTGGAATGAAGAGTTTAGAAAATATTTGATTTCTTGATCTTCTTTCAAGAAACTTAAAAATATGGAGTTCAAACAGTGAGAGAGAGATATGAGTGGATGTTTGGTTACTACTTGGTTCCGGTTGTGCTTGGTGACTTTGGTTCTCGTCACATACATCCCATTTTCTTTCTTTGCTTGTCATTTTCACTTGGAATTTTCGAAGCTAAAGTTTGTACTAGTTTTTATTCTTATTAAAGAAGCCTCACTCTACAGGTTTTCTTCTAATCTCTTGCTTAATATATTTTAATGTGTTTGTCGGAATATAGCTATTTAAGAAGAATTAAGATCTATTATGAAGTTGTTGCGTTTCATTAATTTATATTTTATTTATTATTTGAGTTTCTATTTTTCTCTTAATCCCAGTTATGTGTTTAAAAATATTATTTTTCTAAATCTTTAGCATATCATATTCACTGTTTCGAGGCTACCATATTCTTTCCTACTTTTTATTTTTTGGTGTTAAAATGACGTTATTAATAAATAAGTAAGAATAATTTAATCCATAAAGTTAAATATGATATTGTGTTATTCATTAATAAGTAGTTTCTGAAGCTTAAAATCAAGTTAACCATGAGTTCTTTAATGGCTATTAATTTACGACAGTATCATCTTTCAAAAGAAAGTTTTACTTCCTTCAAAAAATTTATGTAAGATCCTTGTATCATGTTTTGGATTTAGAGTTTATTTTAATCTTGCTTTTATGCGTTGTTTGGAATATATTTTTTTAGTGTTATAAAACTCACGAGAGAAGTGGGTGACATTTCCATTGATTAGTTTTTTTTCTTAGTTTTATGTTGATCTTTCATTTATTGTGATTAATAGTGAATATCTATATTTGATTCTATTTGTGATTTGGTTTATTATTTTAAATATTCTTTTATTTTAGCATGTTCGTATTCTGATTTGGAGTTTCTAGACATGCATTCTTTTAGTTTGTTGATAATGATGCTGATAGAATGGGTTTGCGGGAGAATACAATTCATGGAGACTAGACACATTTCAAGACTTTAAAAAATATATAATTATAAATGAGAGATAAGGGTTGCGAATTAATTCAAAGCCCGTTATAAGAAATAAAATAATTGTGAGGGAGCGAAATGAGCCATGAACTAATTCAAGGCTCGTTGCAATAAGTAATAAAATAATATTAAAATATGCAATTAAATATCTCGAATCTAAAAGAGACAAAATAATTGAGATACTCTAAAACGCTACCAAACCTTGGATTGATATGCTTAAGTACTAAAAGGATCATGTGCGCATTCCCGCGTCTTGATACCTTTAAATTCAAAATAATTATGTTTTAATCATGTGTATATTCCGTACCTCGATTTAATATCCAACTTCAAAGAAATACCTTGTGTGTGTATTGCATCATGGTCCAAACAATTAATAAAATGTAATAATTAATTAAGCGGTAATAGGTAAACCATAATCAACAAAATACAAGAATAGCCAAATATTGAATTAAGCCAGACATAAATCAATAAAAGCGACCGTTCTAGAACCACGGGACTCGAGGGGTGCCTCACACCTTCCCCTCGGTCAACAGAATTTCTTACTTAGTCTTTTATTTTCGTAGACCATAAATAAGGAGTCAAATCTTCCGTTTGATAAGGGATTAAAATAAAAGGTGACTTGGAACACCAAAACTCAATTCCAAGTGACGACTCTAAATAAAAAATAATCCCATTTCGAAACGTCACTTTAATTGTAAAAATTCTTCAAACTCAACCTCGTAATAGGGTTGCGTAGGAAAAAAGAGGTGTGAAAGCTCTGGCAACTCTGTTGGAAACAATTAATAAGAATTCGAGCTTTGTACATTGATTATTGTTTGGCTTTTATCATGTTTTGGATATTATTGTGTTTGGGAGCCTAATATGCTATTTGTCGCTTATTTACCGCTTTAATATTTATTTGTACTGTGATATAAATTGTATCCTCTCTCGCACCCCTCTGAGTCTTCTGATAGGTAGTTATGTTGTGTTTGCCTACCGCCATCACAACATTTCTGTCTTGATATAAAGCCAGTCAGCCTATCAGCTTATGCTGAAAGATTTAGTCACACGTGTTTAGACAGGGGAGCCGTTAGCTAGCCAGTGTTGTTCTACTACTGGTGACGCTTGATGCTCCTCGGCTCGGGTTTTCCGCCCGAGTAAGCCAAGTATATATATCATCTCCTTTAGGATTTGAAAACTTATAAGAACAAGCCACAAGCAATTAATACCCCTAGTAGGCTACGATTTATTTGCATTATATGCATTGGACTTAGCGGGACTCAGCACAGGGACCGGGCTCGTCTAGGACAGGTGCCAATTTTTCAGACCAACATGTTCATTTTTTTGTACTATATGTAATATTATTTGGTACGTTGTACTCAAATGTTGACCGGTTTTAGGATATATTGATTGGATAGAGGAGAGGGAAAGAGAAAATTCCCTCCAAGTTTTCATAAAGTACCCATTTTTCAATAAATTTTGAAGGGTTCTAGTGTGTAAAATTACAATTTTAAAAATGATTTTTGTTTTATTTTAACCGAACTACGCGAGTTTGATTCTCACTGGATGTGAGATACGTAGGCAAACCTCATCGGTTCCGACCCCCAATTTTCAAAAAATCCAAAAATATTTTCCCTTTTCTTAATTCCTTCTTAGAATGCTTTCCTTACAAAATTGAAAAGAAAATCATTAAATTAAAGAATAATTTTGTTTCCGAAGTCTTTCATTCAAAAAAAAAATTTGCAAATCAAAATTCAAAAATATGTTTTTTCCTTTTTTAGAAGTCTTTCTTCCAAAAATTCAAAAACAATCAATCAAAATCCAAAAAATGTTTTATTTCTCCTTTAAAAAGTCTTCTTTCCAAAAGTCCCAAGGAAAAAAAAGAGCTAGCTTATGGTTGTTCCCGGTATTTCCGAACTACGCAAGATCTGATTCATGCAGCGTCATGATACGTAGGAAATCCCCATCGGATTCCATCATTGCTATCAAATAAACTGATTAAAAAAAAAAGAGAGAATAAAGAAAAATAAAGAAAGGAGTGACAAAAATAACAAAGAAAACAAAGAGCGAAAAACAACCAAAAACAAAAAAGAAAGCAAGAGTGAAAAAATACAAAAAACAAACTCTTTGTCAAATTTGAAAAAGAAAACTATGGAAAGTTTCTGTGAATACTGTCAAATAGCGCAAGCAAGCCGCCAGAGTAAAGCCTCCAATGGACAAAGCAGAAATGGTTACGATTTTCCTGCAGGCCCAAGAGACGGACTACTTCCAGAACATGATGTCTGTTATGGGTAATCCGTTCGCCGAGGCTATCAAAATTGGAAAAATGGTCGAAAATAGTTTAAACACGGGCCAAATCTTGAGTCATGCTGCCTTTAAGGCCACATCACAGACCGTTCAGAATACTTCGGGCGGTTGGATGAACAGAAACAGGATGGAAGAGGGTGTCGTGATGGCTTTGAGCTCGAGGGGGCCCGCAGGTCATTCCACCAATCATATATACTTCCTAAGGTCCCACAATAATATTATCCCCATCAAGATGTTGTTTATGCTGTGACACTGCCTCTCTATGCGGTGATGAACGCGCAACCTTACACGCGGCCACAACATTATACACAAAACCGAGCTACACCTCCCAGAAATGCCCGTCCCTACCAAGCTCCATATAATCCCCAACCAAATGTTTCCCAATACAATCCTCGCCCAAGAGATCCTCTCAGAAGGAATCAGTTCACCCATATTGGTGAATCATATTCAAGTTTGTTTCAAAAGCTAATCGGACTAGGTCTGCTACAGCTAGTGGCCCCGAACCTGCCAAATCCTGAGTCCCCCCTCGCACCAAGCTGATTCTAGATGTGAATACCACTTTGTAGCAGTGGGACATGATACAAAGGACTGTTGGGCCCTCAAAAGGGCGATTGAAGAATTTGATCCGGATTTGAAAGCCATTGTAGCTATTGCCGCAATAGAAAAGAAACCTAAAAATGGGCGCCAAACCTGAAACTTTCCCTCTTATACAAGAATCTCGGTAGCCGGTATTGCTATCTTTTCTGTATTTCGGGCTATTTCAGGGTGTAATCCGAATTCTTTTACTTTACTGTCTTACTTTCTGATGTAAACCCTTCTATTTTTTTTACATACAAAATTCAAATAAATGAAATCAATATTTCATCATCCATGAATGTCTTTGTTATTAATCTTGTCACCTTTCTTATTCTCTTTTCAGTTTTGTTAATGTAAATTTTAATAGCATGACATGCTTGCGGACTTCATGCCCAGAACCTAAAATGATGTCAGATCTTGGAATAATGAATCAAGAAGTAGAATGTGCCGAAGATAAGGCTTGTAAAAAATAGACAAAGAATGGACAACAAGCCTAAACCAAGTCCAAATGAAAATTTCCCTTACTTGATTGGTTTATGGCACTATAGCTGTGATATTAGTAGAAGTTGAAATTCCCTCTCTTCGGATCATTGTTGAAACCGAGTTCGAGGATGAATATTGAGTCAAGACCCAATTGAAGAAAATAACTTTGGTTGATGAAAAGTGATCTACTGCAGTTTGTCACATGCAGTTGTACCAACAAAGAATGTCCCGTGCCTACAACAAGAAAGTGCGGCCCAAGAAATTTGAAGTAGGGCAACTCGTTCTGAGAAATATTCTTCCGCGTCTATTATGAAGTTGTTGTGTTTCATTAATTTATATTTAATTTATTATTTGAGTTTTGATTTTTCTCTTAATCCCTATTGTGTGTTTAAAAATATTATTTTTCTAAATCTTTAGCATGTCCTATTCACTGTTTCGAGACTACCATATTCTTTCCTAGTTTTTATTTTTTGGTGTTAAAATGACGTTATTGCTAAATAACTAAGAATAATTTAATCCATAAAGTTATATATGATTTTGTGTTATTCATTAATAAGTAGTTTCTGAAGCTTAAAATCAAGTTGACCATGAGTTCTTTAATAGCTATTAATTTATGACAGTATCATCTTTCAAAAGAAAGTTTTACTTTCCTTCAAAAATTTATGTAAGATCCTTGTATCATGTTTTGGATTTAGATTTTATTTTAATCTTGCTTTTATGTGTTGTTTGGAATATATTTTGTTTAGTGTTATAAAACTCACGAGAGAAGTGGGTGACATTTCCATTGATTAGTTTTTTTTTTCTTAGTTTTATGTTGATCTTTCATTTATTGTGATTAATAGTGAATATCTATATTTGGTTCTATTTGTGATTTAGTTTATTATTTTTAATATTCTTTTATTTTAGCATCTTCAGATTCTGATTTGGAGTTTCTAGACATGCATTCTTTTAGTTTGTTGATAATGATGCTGATAGAGTGGGTTTGCGGGAGAATACAATTCATTGAGCCTAGACACATTTCAAGACTTTAAAAAATATATAATTATAAATGAGAGATAAGGGTTGCGAATTAATTCAAAGCCCGTTATAAGAAATAAAATAATTGTGAGGGAGCGAAATGAGCCATGAACTAATTCAAGGCTCGTTGCAATAAGTAATAAAATAATATTAAAATATACAATGAAATATCTCGAATCTAAAAGAGACAAAAATTATTGAGATACTCTAAAACGCTAGAAAAACTTTAGATGTACTTTAAATATTAGCCCATGTGTTCATACCCAAACCTTGGAATGATATGCTCAAGTACTAAAAGAATCATGTGCACATTCCCGCGTCTTGATACCTTTAAATTCAAAATAATTATGTTTTAACCATGTGTATATTTCGTACCTCGGTTTAATATCCAACTTCAAAGAAATACCTTGTGTGTGTATTGCATCAGGGTCGAAACAATTTATAAAATGCAATAATTACTTAAGCGGTAATAGGCAAACCATAATCAACAAAATACAAGAATAGACAAAAAACGATTTCAGCCGGACATAAGTCAATAAAGGCGACCGTGCTAGAACCACGGGACTCGAGGGGTGCCTCACACCTTCCCCTCGGTCAACAGAATTCCTTACTCAGTCTTTCATTTTCGTAGACCATAAATAAGCAGTCAAATCTTCCGTTTGATAAGGGATTAAAATAAAAGGTGACTCGGAACACCAAAACTCAATTCCAAGTGACGGTTCTAAATAATAAATAATCCCTTTTCAAAACGTTGCTTTAATTGAAAAAACTCTTCAAACTCAACCTCGTAATAAGGTTGCGTGGAAAAAAAGAGGCGTGACACTTAAGACTCTTAATTGCTCATTATATACTTAAAGTCTTGATTTGAGATTCTCTTATTATTGATAATCATTTGTAACTCTTGAAAGTTATAGGGGTGAGTATGAAATATTGAAATACGGCCAACGTGCCGAGAATGATATTACAATTGTGATCACTAATGCCAATGGAATGGAAAGATGTGTGAAATATTATGAAATGAGTTGCAAATCCTTTAAATAATAAATGCTTTGGGAGTATCGTTTAGTCACCGAGGAAGAGTAGGTCAAAATAACCTAACCCCGAAACTACATGTGCCGGTGTAGGAGTGATTGAGGGGTAAATCCCCATGTTGATGTGATGAGATTATTTCCCCTTGTATGGGATGAGGTTGATGTGTTGAGATATTTTCCCTTAAATGGGATGAGATGATTTCTAGCGGGATGTGATGTGATGTCGACCCACATGTCATTGTGGTGAGACGGCTTAGCCGACCGGGGTGAGATCGGATGCCATGTCGCGCACATGGTGGTGATGTGAGTGGATGTCTCGGGGTGAGATGGCTTAGCCGGTCAGGATGAGATCGGACTCCGTGCTAAAAGCACAGTGGTGTATCGGTACTAAAGATCTCCCAACTTCAAAATGTTGAAATTTACTTAAAACTTACCTTTCTCTTAACTTGACACATTAATGTTGTTTGATCCCATGTTTCTTTCTTATTTTACTGTTGCTCGTTCTATTGAGAGGATGTTTAGTCTTACATACTAGTACTATTCTATATGTACTAACGTCCCTTTTTGCGGAGGCGCTGCATCTTTAATGGGTGCAGGTGATTCCACAGCAGGTGGCATTGATCAGTAATAGTGGTACACCCTCCTCCCAGTTGACTTTGTGAGCCCCACTTCTTCTCGGGGTCTTGTATCTCTCGTCTTCTATGTATAGTATTTTGAGGTATAGACGGAGCCTTGTTGCCGACACTATCATATTACTCTTTTGTATCTATTAGAGGCTCCATAGACATAGTGTGGGTGGTATGTTGGTGTTGGAAAAGTCAGACTAGTAATGTCGTATTTGTATCACATGTTCCACTTCAAACTATAAAAGTGTATGTATTTTGAGACTTATTAATAACGTAACTAATAATAATGAATTGGTGTTGTTCACATGATTTTCCCATTGTCTAATTAACAAAATATATCTTCTCTTGTTCATGGGTGAGTTTGGGTAGAAGGCATTATGCAAGCTTGCTTGACCGGGGTAACTCGGTTGAGCGTCGGTCGTGCTCCCCAAGGCTGGTGCGTGACAATTGTATCCCCTGTACATATTTGGATTTACTGAGTTGGGGATTTTCTTTGTTGTGAGCGCGCATGAATTGCAAGAGTTAGTAGAAGTTAGGCTTCTTGAAGTAGGATGCAAGTGCATATCTAGCTCTTAGTAGCACTGTATCAATGCTTTTGAGGCTCGAAACTCACAAACTGATTGTTTGAACAGTTAAATGATCTTGGTCTTTTTTGAAGGGTAAATTAAGGATGTTACGTGCTTGTTAGCTAACAGTCAGCACCATCCATAGTCATTGTTGTTTTGGGATCAGTTGGAAGTAGATTAGTTCTTAGTAGGGTAAAGTTTTAGTTGCTTGAGGGCAAGCAAGTCTAATTTGGGGGTGTTGATGTGCCATAGAAATGCGGCACTTTCGATACTAGTTATATAGACTTTAGCTCATCTTTAAAAGCATTGTAATTTATTTCTTTTGTAAGTCACAAAACTCATTTGCGGACCGCGAAGTTGCCGCACAAATGCAAGAGGAGCTCCAGCGAAGATGAATTTGTGGTACACTATGCGGCCGCGAAATTAGTATGCGGACTGCATAATCAATATGTGAGGGATATCTGGAAAGCTTGGTGATTAGATCTGTGATGTTGCTGAAGATGTGCGGACCATAAATATGTTATGCGGTCGCATACTTAATCTGAAGGGTCATTTTTTTCAAATTTTGTGAATGAATTTTGGACTGTTATAAATAGAATGACTAAGGTTTGTGGGGTCATCTTCTCTGAAAAAGAGGCCACTCTTAGAGCATTGAATATACCACTTATTTTGGAGATTTTTGAGAGAGATTCCAGGAGTTTGTAAGCTTTTTTGACTTTATTTATTGCTTTGTTCTTGTATTCTAGTATGAGTAGCTAAATTTAAATACTAAGGCTGTGAACCCTAAATGGGTGTAATATTAATGGGTGTTTACTATTGAATATACGTATAATGAGTGGTTGATTTTTATTCATTTCTCATGCTTTATTTATGGTTGATGGTTGCAAATATTAACTAGTGCTATTTTATTCTATATAGTTTACTTGAAAAAGTGGGTTAGGGTTTGGTAGAATTGAATAGCAAGAACTCAAGGCTTTACACCTTGTTTAATAGAATCGCTTACGAATAAGTGGGTTATACTTGGCATAAATTGGTTGTTCTTCATTGTAACTCTTTTATATTTTAGAAAAACATAAAGAGAAAATACTACCTAATTATAGGAAAATATTGGGTAGTCATTTAGGAACCATTTGCATATCAAAGGACCTCCCATTAGAAATGTATCATATTAACAGTGATAGCATTACATTCCATTAACGGGGACACAACATTGGTTTCTTAATTGAACTAATTAATTCTCTTAACAAAATAGCTTCTCTTAGCAATACAATTACAAAACTCTTTCCAAAATAACGAAGTAGAAGTACGGCTTAAGTCAAGTTACACATTATTTAAGTAACCTTTTCGCGCCTATTCCTTGTGGAATTCGACCCCAACCTAAATGGGACATTATAATTGATATCGACTGGCTTACACCATTTATATAAGTGTAATTTGAGCATACCAGATTTTAGGACGAGACAGCTAGATGGGCATTTGACTTATGATGTGGAACCGTCGGCCATTTTGGACCGGCAGGTTCGAAAGTTGAGGTCGAAAAATATAGCTTCAGCGAAGGTTCATTGGAGAGGTCAGCCAGTTGAGGAGGATACTTGGGACATCGAGCGGGAGATGCAAAGTAGAAATCCATACCTATTTGAGACTACATGTATACTTCTAGACCCGTTCGAGGAGAACGTTTGTTTAAAAGAGGGAGAATGTAACAACCCGACCTGTCATTTTGTGTGTTGTAGCCTTGTTTTTCTATTTATTGCCTCTTCTATGTTCATTTGAAGTTATGTGACTTGTCGAGGTGGTTGGATTGGTTTCGGGAAGGTATTAGAGTGAATTGGGACACTTAGTCCCATGGTTGAAAGCTTAAGTTGAAAGAGTTGACTAGAGCTTAACTTTTGTGTAAATGACTCCGATATAGTATTTTGATGATTTGTATAGCTTCGTATGATAATTTTAGACTTAGGCATATGTCCGGATGTTGATTTAGAGTTATGTAGGTTGATTTGGTGCTTTTTGGCAAAAAAGGGAAAGTTGAAGGTTTGGTAGGTTGAGAGGTTAGATCGGAATTTTGTTCCGGAAGTTGGAGATCTGTTGTGTCATTTGGGACTTACATGCAAAATTTGAGGTCATTCGGAGTTGATTTGATATGGTTTGGCATGAGTTTTGGAAGTTTAAAGTTCATTAGGCTTGAATTGGGTGCGATTCGTGGTCTTAATATTGGTTTGTGCGGTTTCAGCCCTCAAGTAAGTCCGTATTATGTTTTGGGATTGGCTGGTGGATTAGAGGGCGTACCGATGGCCTCGGGTATATTTTGGGTTGAGATCGGATCCATTGTGGACTTAGTGAAATTGTTGAAGATTTGTAGGTTCTTCTCGCATCTGCGGAGGCCTTAGCCGCAAATGCAGAGCCGCAGGAGCGGCCATTGCGAGGAAAGATGGAGAGTGTCGTGGAGTACAAGTTCGAGGGAATATCCGCATTTGCGAGTCCGCAGATGTGGACCACAGAGCACAAGTGCGGATGCGCAGCTGTGACGAGGTGTGCGCAGGTTCGGACGTTGAGTTAGGTAGGGAAGTCCGCAAAAGCGGATGAAGGAGAACAGATGCGCTTTCACAGGTGCGAGGGTTGATCCACAGAAGCGGATGGTTGGGAATTAATGAGTTTCCGCATCTTCAATGGATTTTCCGTAGATGCGGCATCGCATGTGCGTTATTTTGACCGCAGATGCGATTTTGCTGGACAAACTGCATATGTCGAAGGGTTTGGTATTTTTCTCAGTATTGGATTTGTGGAGCTCGGGTAAGGGCGATTATTGGAGTGCTTTTCACGATAATTGAAGAGGTAAGTGAAGTCTAATCACTTTTCATGATAAATATTGATTACCCATTGATTATTACACCTAGTTTATGTGAATTTAAGGTGAAATTTGGGGATTTTTGGACTATGTTATTGAAGAGTGAGATTTGATGATTTGAGGGTCGATTTGTGGTTGGGATTGGATGAAATTGGTATGGTTGGACTCATATTTGTATGGGTGTTCGGAATTTTTTTATTTTGTTGGCCCTTGGGGTTGACCTTTTATGTTGACTTTGCATATTTGAATCAATATCTTAGCTTTATTTATTGGAATCGGTTTCTATGGCTTTTCTTGATTATATTAAGTTATTTTGTCTAGATTCGAGTTGTCTAGAGGTTGATTCAAGCGGGAAGAGCTTGTTAGAGGAGTGATTTTGCATGCTTGAGGTAAGTATCTTACCTAAACTTAGTTGAGGCACCAGTTACCTGAGTTATTTGTGATAGCTACATGCTATGGGTGCGCATATGTGTAGGGGGTTTACCCCACATGCGAGCACCGGGGTATTTATCTAGGCATTGGGTAGTGCTTAGGCTATGATATGCCTTGAATTGATTGATAAGCTTTATGCTACGATGTTCTCATATTTGTAACCTTGTTGTGAACTATTTGATCCATGTTTGACGTTACATAGAAGCTAATCCCCTTAATGAACTTGATAATTGCTATTTCCTTGATAAAATTATTGATTTGCGCTATGATGGCACACTTTGCACATGCATACATTTTAGCATGTTAGTTATACCAGTCCAGGAGTATGGAATCTAATATTCATTGATCATATACATGTATTCTTGTTTATTTTCTTATGTATAATATGATCTGGACTGGGTGCCTGTGACCACGCCGGGCGAATTATATTGTTAGCATGTGACCACGCCGAGCGGATTGTGATTATTGGCATGTGCGTTGTCCGTGTGATTGGTATTATTGGCACGTGAGTTGTCCGTGCGGATCCAGATATTGGTTTTATTGGCACGTGAGTTGTCTGTGCGGTTGATATTATTAGCACGTGAGTTATCCGTGCGACACGTGAGTTATCCGTGCAGCGTGTGGATATGGATCCATCCCCCTATGGTTACTCTATCATGTTTCTCTCTTTATGGTGTACATTCGGATTAAGAAAAACTGATTAGTGGTTTGGTACTGTATTGAATGTTCTGAGGAAATTTTGGCCAGTGTTGTTTGGTTATCGCATTTCATCTTTACTTGCAATTTCCATGATTATTTACCTGATTTGCTTGCATATCATCTCTATATGTTGGATCATTGACTAAGCAGAGTACTTGAGTAATTGTAGGCACCAAGGTGGTTTTATCCATGATTTCATGATTTGATCCTATATCTATTTTGTACTTGTTAAATTTTTGAATTATACAGGTTATAGAAAGTATCATTTATAATTCTTGCTGCTTTTACCTTGTCGGGGTTAGTTATGATACTTGTTGAGTACATAGGGTCAGTTGTAGTCATGCTGTACTCTACATTTAATTGTGTAGATCTAGGTTTCGGACCAAGTCACCAATAGCGGAGTTTGCTAGCTAAATTGATCATCGAGAGACGAGGTAGAGTTTCTTCCTTGACCGAAGTCTTGCCATCTCTTTCCATATTGTATTGTTGTCCTTATTTCAGACAGTGTTGTTATTTAGCTTTCATACTTGTATTTTCTTTTCGTCTTAGAGCTCATGACTCTGTATTTACCAATTTTGTGGGGTTTCCATGTATTGGAATTAGTATTATTCTATGTTAACATTTAGACTGATGTTAATTCTGTTATTTCTGCTATTTTTGTTCATTATGGTCATATCCGGCTTGCCTAGCAAGTGTGTTAGGCGCCATCACGATTGGTTGGGATTTTTGGGTCGTGACAAGTTGGTATCAGAGCCTTAGGTTCATAGGTTTTACAGGTCATGAGCTAGTTTAATAGAGTCTTGCGGATCGGTATGAAGACATCTGTACTTATATTCGAGAGGCTACCGAACTGTTAGGAATAACTTCACTTTCTTGCATTCTTGGCGTGCAGATTTGTTATTTCTGAAGTTTGAACCATGACTCTTCGATTCTCTCACAGATGGTGAGAACACATGTGATCGGATCAGGCGGACGACCACCAGTACCATAAATTAGGGCCGTGAGAGGCTGGGGTCGCGATTGTTGCACCCTATTTTGCACAAAACAAAATAAACTACAACTTATAGTACCCTACAAGGTTATTTAAATTTTAGAGTCATCACCTAGTATTTTAAGGTATACTAGGACACCTATACTATACTATATAATGTACACTAAATTATGATCGGCGAAACCATTGATATTCTAGGTAAGAGTTCAAGTTATCTTGAGGGGGAGGTTGTAACACTCCAGAAAATTTCGAAGTACTTAAGCGCTATTAAGAAAGTTGATGTGCGCTAATTATATTATTTTGTGTGTAGACAAGGACTATTATATGAATGATATCAATTGATCATGATAATATATGTATGATGTTCATTAAGAATGGTTTATGGTCTAAGAAGATCCCCAAGGCTAAGTCAAGTTGAAAATGTTATGATAGGATAAAGTTTCAAGTGAGTTCGCATAAAATCCTACTTCAAACATATGCTGCTACCAAACTATAACTACCTAGGAGATGAACTACCTATCAAATTAAAGCCCTTTGCATCTAGTTTCCAACATTTCAAACTGTTTGTCATTTAGACACCCCTACAAGAAGTTATGACAAAATTACCAAAGGCAAGAAGTGAGAGTGTTCTAGAGAGAGAAAGCAGATGAAGTATTTTGTTCATCAAGATCATGCCCAAGCTTTGAAATCCAATAAGGAAATCTCACAAGATCTTCATCTAAGAGGTAAGGTTCCATACCCTAGTTTTCAATTTCGGATTTGAGTAAAAGATGGTTAATTGGGAGTATGACTCTTGGGAGTAAGAGTATTATTTATACATGCTTGTACTAATAATGTTTGTGGGAAGATTGTTTAGATCAAATAAGTAAAGATTGGCTTGTGGAGTGAAGGAAATCTTGTAGAAGAACCTTGTAGTTAAATGTTCACACCTAGTATTTGATAAAATGCTCGAGTGAGCTGAGACCATGGATATCTTCCTAATTATGGTTCAATTTTGTTATGTCTCAAAATAGATTGGGATTGCTAGATTTCCGGAACATTGTAGTAATTTAAGGAAAGCTCAAAGCGAGGTATGTTGGCTAAACTTCT
Source organism: Nicotiana otophora (assembly GCA_000715115.1). Lineage (NCBI taxonomy): Eukaryota > Viridiplantae > Streptophyta > Magnoliopsida > Solanales > Solanaceae > Nicotiana > Nicotiana otophora. The sequence continues at coordinate 183,842 of AWOL01S0002835.1, forward strand.
TAACTAGAATTGAATTCCATGTTGTTCTTGTAAGTCCCGGGTTATTCTTTATAAATTAACTATTCCGAATAAACTTTGTATTGAAAGGTATATGTTCAACATGTGTTCCGGATGCTCTTATCATATGATGTTATCCTTCAGGAATGTGTTCAAAGTATGAGTTGGGTATAAAAATATTATTACTCCAAGTAGTGTTTCAAGTGAAGGCTATTATGCCAAATGTGTTCATGAACTTAGCTAATGACCTCAAGAGGTCAAGTGAGTGAATAACGAGATGAAAGGGAGACTTCCTATGCTAAATGATGATGAGCCTTAAGAAAAGAAATTGGGCTCATTGACATTGAAATTGACTTATTGATTCACCATGCATGTTTTCTCCATGATGAGCATGAACCTGAAGTGTTCCAATGATCCGGGAACTTACGACCTTAATGTAATGTTAATCATGTTGCTTTGAGTTTATATATGGTTATGTGCATAATGATGTGTATGAACCCTATGGACGGGCTATGAAACGCATAGGTGTAAGATATGTGAATCCTATGGATGGGCTATGAAACGCATTGGTGTATTATGTATGAACTCCTATGAACGGTCTATGAAATGCATACGTGTATTGTGTATAAAATCCTATGAACGGTCTATGAAATACTTAGGTGTATTGTGTATGGAATCCTATGAACGGTATATGAAACACATAGGTGTATTATGTATGAAATCCTGTAAACGGTCTATGAAACGCACGGGTGTATTGTGTAAGGAAACACTGTGAACGGACTATGAAATGCACATGTGTATTGTATTGTATTATATATGTGAATCCTATGAACGGTCTATGAAATGCATAGGTGTATTGTGTATGAAATCCTGTGAATGGTCTATGAAACGTACGAGTGTATTTTGTAAGTAAACACTATGAACGGACTATGAAACGCACATGTGTATTGTATTGTATATGTGAATCCTATGAATGGTCTACGAAATGCATAGGCGTATTTTGTATGAAATCCTATGAACGGTCTATTAAACACATAGGTGTCTTTTGTATGAAATCCTATAAACGGTCTATGAAATGTATAGGTGTATTGTATATGAAATCCTGTGAACGGTCTATGAAACGCATGTGTGTATTGTGTAAGTAAACACTGTGAACGGACTATGAAATGCACATGTGTATCGTATGGTATATGTGAATTATATGAACGGTCTATGAAATGCATAGGTGTATTGTGTATGAAATCCTATGAACGGTCTATGAAACGCATAGGTGTATAATATGATATGTGAACCCTAAGGACGGTCTATGAAATGCATAGGTGTATTGTGTATGAAATCCTATGAACGGTCTATGAAACGCATAGGTGTATAATATGATATGTGAACCCTAAGGACGGTCTATGAAATGCATAGGGGTAAGATAAGAGAGGGATATGGACGGTCTAGTAAGACGTATTGTTAACGCAGACATTATGTTCCATTTTCATTGTCCTTGTTTGTAAATGTTGTTTCAATTACTTTATATTATGTATTCCACGCATAGTTCATATGGCTCAGTTAATCCGAAATGAAGTTTAAAATGATGTAAGCATAACGAGACTTGAAATGTGAATCTATGGGATATTTCTTAGTTCTTGATGTACTTCATATGACTTTTATTGGAATTACCATGATTTCATATGTTGTTCTGTTTGCCTTATATGTGAGTACTATTTCACATGTACTCACGTCCCTTTTTCCGGAGGCACTGCATATTTTAATGGATGCAAGTATACTTCTACAGGATGATATGGATCTTTGGTAGGGATCTTCTACGCATCAGATTATGGTGAGCCCGCTACAATTCCAGTGGGCATTCGAGTCTAGTTGGTTTTATGTACTTAGGTATCTATTCTCATAGAAGCTCCATGTACATTGTGGGTCTTGTAATTAAAGATTTGAGTTTTGTCATGTATTTATGTTCACAGTTGTCACGACCCAAAATCTCACCCGTCATGATTGCGCCTATCTCGATACTAGGCAAGTCGTTAATGTCACTAAACCACAATTTCTTTTATGTCTGAAAATATAATATTTAAATACAATACAAAATCTTCCAAATACAAATACGAGCACTCCCCAAAACCTGGTGTCACTGAGTACATGAGCATCTAATATGAATTCAAATCTGGAAAAGTACAGTCTACAATAGTCTAAGAACAAAAGTACAGTAATACAGAGATAGGGAAGGAGAGACAAGGTCTGCGAAACACGAAAGCTACCTCTGAATCTTCGAAAAATCAGTTGTACGAAAGAATCAACACCCGCTATGTCCGAAAATACCTGGATCTGCACATGAAGTGCAGGGTGTAGTATGAGTACAACCAACTCAGCAAGTAACAATAATAAATAAGGAACTGAAGATAGTAATGAGCTACACAGTTATGGTTCATTTGCAGTAATCCCAACAAAGAATAGACATGCTATCAAATCTGGCAGTTTAATGTCAAATCAATTTTTATACAGTTCTTGTTCATGAAATCTGTATATCAACAATTTTTCAAAAATTTCACAACAATGACAGATAGCAACTAAATGCAACAACAAATGGAATTCGAGTACAACCTCTCAGAACAACAATCACTCACTGGGCTCCCAGCCCTCATCACTCCCTGGGTTCCCAGCCCCCATCACTCACTCAATGGGTACCCACGCTCACTGGCGGGTGTACAGACTCCGGAGGGGCTCCTACAGCCCATGCACTATAATCTGCATGGACAACTCACTGCTGCACGGATAACTCATGTGCCATAATATAAATATCTGAATCTGCACGGCCAACTCACATGCTGCACAGCCAACTCACGTGCCATAGTATAATATAAGGATCTGCACGGCCAACTCACGTGCTATAGTATAATATAAGGATCCGCACGGCCAACTCATATTCTGCACGGATAACTCACGTGCTATAGTATCAATGTCTCACATTCAGGCCCTCGTCCTCACTCAGTCATAAATCTCTCTAGTCTCTCGGGCTCTCAATAATCGTAAAATCAGCCCAAACAACAATGATATGATATATTAATAATAATAACAGAGACTGAGATAAAATGTGCAAGTAAAAACTAAGACTGAGTACATATAGCATTTAGCAGGCAATTCAACAAATGCGCGACCTCTGTGGGTCCCAACAGTACTATCTTATAGCCTAAGCATGATTTCTAACATGGTTTATAGTCAAATTTTATCAACACATAGAGAGCATATAGCTAACAACAAATTATTCAACTTTACAGTTTTCTGGGATGGACCAAGTCACAATCCCCTCGGTGCACGCCCACACGCCCGTCACCTAGCATGTACATCACCTCCAAAATAATCGCATGATACCCAAATCCGGGGTTTCATACCCTCAGGACCAGATTTAAAACTGTTACTTCAAGCCATGAAATTCTTATTCTGCAATGTCCTTTCCTCGTGAATTGGTCTCCAAACGCCTCGAATCTGGCCATAAATAATTCGTTTATGTCAATAAAATTCATTGGAATTAATTCCATAAGAAATTAATAATTTTTCATAAAAATCCAAAAATTTGCTCAAAAATCTCCTGTGGGGCCCACATCTCGAAACTCGGCAAAAGTTACAAAATCTGGAAGCCCATTCAACCACGAGTCTAACCATACCAATTTTACCAAAATCCGACCCCAACTCGACCCTCAAATCTTCAATTTAAACCAAGAGGGTTTTCAATTGTTTCCCAACTCAATTCACCAATTAAATGATAAAAACAGCCATGAATTCGGATATTTTAACCAATATTGAGTTAGGAACACTTACCCCATTTTTTCCTCTGAAAATCACCCAAAATGCCTCAAATCCGAGCTCCAAATCGTCAAAAACTGAAAATGGGACAAAGTCCCATTTTCAGAACTTAAACTCACTGCCCAGGCTTTTCTTCTTCGCGAGCGCGGTCAGTGCCTCGCGTTCGCGAAGCACAAAATAGCTCCTGTCCAAATTCCTCCTTAGCGAACGCGATATCACCCTCGCGTTCGGCAAGCACAAAAATGCCTCTACCTTAATGTCTTCTACGCGAACGCATTCAACCTCTCGCGAACGCGATGATTCGTTCCCCCTCACTACGCTAACGCAACAACCCCTACGCGAACGCGTAGACCAATTGCCTGGGGTCCTCAGCTGTTTCCTCTCTTCTTCGCGAACGCGTAACACCTCTCGCGTTTGCGATGCACACCCAGTCCACCCTTCGCAAACGCGTGCTTCTCTTCGCGAATGCGAAGAGAAAATATTGCTAGCCTCTCAGTTCCTCTTCGAGAACGCGAGGCTCCATTCGCGAACACGATGAAGGAAACCAGATGGTGCATCAGAAAACTTCCAGTAGAGTTCCAAGTCAAAAATCCAACCCGTTAACCATCCGAAACTCACCCGAGCCCCTCGGGACCTCGACCAAATATACCAACAAGTCCTAAAACATCATACGGACTTAGTCGAATCTTCAAATCACCTCAAACAACTCTAAAACCATGAATTACACCCCAATTCAAGCCTAATGAACTTTGAAGTTTCTAATTTTTACAAACGACTCCGGAACCTATCAAATCACGTCCGATTGACCTCAAATTTTGCACATAAGTCATAAATGGCATAACAGAGGTATTTCATTTTTCAGAATCAGATTCCGACCTTGATATCAAAAATTCAACCCCCTAGTCAAACTTCTCAAAAATTAAACTTTCGGCATTTCAAGTCTAATTCCTCGACGGACATCCAAATAATATTTCGGACACGCTCCTAAGCCCAAAATCACCATACGGAGCTATTGGAATCATAAAAATTCAAATCCGAGGTCGTTTACACATAAGTCCATATCCGATTCACTTTTCTAACTTAAATTTTTAATTATGAGACTAAGTGTCTCATTTCACTCTGAGTTCCTTCTGGACCCAAACCAACGAACCCGATAAGTCATAAATCAATTGCAAGACATAAATTGAGCAGTAAATGGGGGAATGGGGTT
>AWOL01S0002836.1:0-71973 GCA_000715115.1 Nicotiana otophora
GGTAGATCTGTCGGCGTTCACAGACCTTGAAGTCCCCGTCTATCTTGTATGTCCTACTATTTTCTTTCATTCAAACAATGGTATTTCTTTCAGACTATTACTTGTAGTAAATTCTGGAATGTTCGTGAATTGTGACTCTAGATCTGGGTGGTAGTAATTAATACAGTTTTATGATATTTCATACTTATTATATTTCATCTTAGTTAATTATTGTTAATTACTGAATGGAAATAAGGAATTGGTTTAATGATTTTCTAACGTTGACTTGCCTAGTAAGTGAAAATGTTAGGCGCCATCACGGTCCCGTCGGTGGAAAATTCTGGGTCATGACAGAGCGCCTATGAGCGAGCCCAGGATGGCTGAGATACAGAGCATAGTATGGCCGAGCGCCTATGAGCGAGCCTACTACGGCCGAGCAGTTACACGTACCGAGCCTTATAGGGCCGGACATTTATTTTACTTACTATATTGAAGGAGTTGAGTCAGTATCAATAGGTAAGTATATCTCCAAGTCATTTTTGAATCCCAGTAACTTTCAGTTATTATATTATCAGTTTAGATTCAGTTTTCAGTTATGTTATTGCCTTACATACTCGGTACATTATTTCGTATTGACGTCCCTTTTCCGGGGACGCTGCATTTCATGCATGCAGGTTCAGATAGACAGACGGGTAGACCTCCTCAGTAGGTGTTCCACGAGTTCAGCCTAATCGGTAAGCTCCACGTACTTCGGAGTTATCGGGTCTAGGGTTTCGTGTACATCTTTTGTATATATATGTTATGGGTAGGTTGGGACCCTGTTTCCATTACAATACATCCATCAGTAGAGGCTTATAGACATATCCTGTCAGTTAGTGCAGTATGTTGGGCTTGTAGGCCTGGTATGTATATTTTGGTGGTTTGTCAGATGTAGTAGTTATGATAGCCTTGTCGGCTCAGCTTTTTATTAATGTTTAGTTAGTGCTAGTTTCCATTCAGTTTTATATTTTGCTTCACAAATTGTCTTGCAATGTGGCCCCATGGCCAAATTACGACATTATATGTTCAGAGTTCCTTAGTCGCAATTTGGTATGCCAGGTTAGGTGAGGCACCGGGTGCCGGTCTCGCTCCTAGGTTCGGGGCGTAACGGTAACAATCAACTCATTATTCAATATTTCTGAAGGTTAATTACTTGAATTCTTGCGAAATTAGTGGTTGTGATTAGTAGGTTAATTCTCTGTGAGATTCGACTCCGGACTTGTAAATCGGATTATATTTGCAACGACCGCTAGACCTCTTATGAGGCGTAGTTGGGCGTGATCAAATTTTGGCTCCGTTTCCGGGGAATTAACGGTGTTATTAATTACGGCTAGAAGAATAGCTAAAATTCGTACTTTAGTCAGCTTTCTCGACTTGAAATTCATTATATTGAAAGTCTAACGTTTGTAGTCTTGTGTGTTACGAGTGCATGCCTAGAAAATCCTCAAGAACTGGTGAATCGAGCAAACAAGAAAGATGAACGAAACTCAACAGAACGAATCGAACTAGACATGGGTGACGTAATAAACAACCAAAACAATGTGAATGACCCGAGCAATAAGGGTGTGGCACCTATTGTGCCAGAAGCGGCTTTGTATGATTGGACACAACCCACCGCTGAAAATCTGGCAAACGCTATTGTAGTCCCTCAGATACAAGTGGAGTCATTTCAAATCACAAACAACATGCTACATCTGCTGCAGAATAAGGGACTGTTCTCCGGGTCTTATATTGAAGATCCTCAGCAGCATCTGAAAAATTTCCTGTCAATTTGTGTCATGCAAAGGAAACCAAATGTGACACCGAAAGCAATAAAGTTGTTGTTTCCATTCTCAGTGACGGGAGAGGCTCAGTCTTGGCTAAATTCGCTCTCTATAAACTCCATCACTACTTAGAAGGAATTAGTCAAGCAGTTTTTGAACAAATTCTACCCATCCAATAAGACTGCCAAGAAAGTTGATGATATCTTGAGCTTCAGGCAAAAACTAGCAGAAACATTACAAGAGACGTGGGGGAGATTCAAAGGGATGTTGGTTAAGTGTCTACACCATGGCATTCCGGATCAGATGTTAGGACAAAGGTTCTATATGGGATTGGCAGACAGCTTGAAGGACAATATTGGTGCTTCAGCAGGTGGATCATTTTTGAGCAAATCATTTAGAGAATGTAAGGTTCTGCTAGATAAAATGGCTCAAAACTCAGGATGGATGACAAGAGACACTACAATCACCCTTGTAGTTCACTCAGTAGCTTTGGACCCAAAGAACTCCATAGCCTAGAATATGGCCATTATGATGACGCAAATGAGTATCCTCACCAAGAAGAATGATGAATCAGGACAGAAGCAGGTACACATAGTTAACACAACTAATGGGGGATTATGTACACCATGCATTAATTAACCATATGTGTGTTCGTGGAGTGGTGAACATGAAAACGACAATCAAAGCTACCAAGAGAATATGAACTATGTGGGCAACTATGGAGGCCAGAGACAAAGTGGTCAGACTTGGGGACAGCAAAATCATCAATATAGGCCAGCACAACAGCAGTACAATAATAATAATAATCTTGGAGCTGCACGACCACAGGGTCAGGTTGTGCCTTATCAAAGGCAACAAGGGTACAATCAGCAGAATCAATAACTAGCTTATCAACAACCTCAACAGCAACAGATAGTGCGATAAGAAGATGGGTTGTTTAAAATTAAAGGAATGCTACAACAACTCATTGGGTCCAGCGGGGAAATGGAAGAAAAGGTCCACCAGATGCAAGAAAAGGCAGTATCACACGACTCTGCTATCAAGGGCATTGAGATTCAACTAGGGCAAATAACCATGGCCTTAAATAATCGCCCTCAAGGGACATTACCTGCAGACACACATGTTAACCCGAAAGAGCAAGGCCTAAAGCAGTTGACGGCTGTGAGTATGAGAAATGGTATAGATCTTAATCTAGAGCAAGAAATTTTTCTCGAAAGCCGACCAACTGAGATACTCGTGCCAGTACCAATTGAGGTAGATGAGTTAACTGAGTTAACAAAAGTAAGAATCCAGCCAGCTCAAGAGGAAATAAATAAAGAAAAAAAGTTGCAAAGGAGGCTGTGGAAGTGCGAGAGAAGGCATTAGAAAAAGTGCCCGAGCAGGATCGAACTCAAGTCATAGGAAAGAAGCGACCGCCGGCACCCTTCCCACAGAGGTTGGCCAAATATCAGAAGGATAAGCAGTATAAGAAATTCATGGAGATGTTAAAGCAGATTCAAGTGAACATTCCACTGATTGATGCCTTGAGGGAGATGCCCAGTTATGCAAAAATAATGAAGGACTTGATGTCTCGCAAGTTTGACTTTCAAGACTTGGCAACTGTGGCACTGACTCAGACCTGTAGTACTGTTGTGACAAGACCTATAGTGGAGAAGCTATCCGACCCAAGGAGTTTCACAATTATGTGCACCATAGGCAGCTATGCTTTTGCCAAAGCATTGTGTAATTTGGGGGGCGAGCATAAACCTGATGCCCTTGTCTGTCTATAAAATGTTAGGCATTGGAAGGGCAAGACCCACATCCATGTTACTACAGCTAGCCGACCGAACTGTGAAGAGGCATTCAAGTATACTTGATGATGTACTTGTGCAGGTTGTAAAGTTTGTGTTTTCGGAAGATTTTGTCATTCTGGACTGCCAAGTTGATGAAGAGATTCCCATAATTTTGGGGAGTCCATTCTTGGCTATAGGGAGAGCTCTGATTGATTGTGAATCTGGGGAGCTAATGATGAGACTAAACGATGAATAAATAACGTTCAATGTGCAGAAGTCTATGCAGCAACCCAGTTAGTTTGCTAATTTCTCTCTGATTGAAGTTGTGGATATGATTCTGGAGGAGCAAGATGAGGCACTGAACGCAAAAGACCCCCTAGAAGCCTGCCTCATGAACTTAGAAGAGGTAGATGGTGAGGACTTGGAGGAGTGGGTTTTAGCTCTTGAAGGCCAAGGATACTGGAAAAGAGAGCTCAAATTCGATCCTTTGCACTTAGAAGAAATAAGACCCCTCCAACTAAGCTATCAATTGAAGAGCCACCACAGTTGGAGCTAAAAACGTTACCATCTCACCTCAGGTATGCTTTCTTAGGACCTAGTTCGACATTATCTGTTATTATCTCATCCGGTTTGTTAGATGTGCAGGTAGAACAACTTTTGCAGGTTCTGAAGGAGTTCAAGACTGCAATTGGGTAGACCATTGCAGACATAAAGGGTATCAACCCAACATTTTGTATGCATAAGATTCTACTGGAAGATGGGCACAAATCTTATAGAGAACATCAAAGAAGACTGAACCCTAACATGAAAGAAGTGATGAAGAAAGAAGTGATCAAGTAGTTATATGCAAGAATCATCTTCCCCATATCTGACAACAACTAGTTCAGCCCAGTTCAGTGTGTGCCAAAGAAGGGTGGAATGACGGTAGTACAAAATGAGAACAACGAGTTGATCTCAACAAGAACAGTCACAAGATGGCGAATCTGTATGGATTACAGAAGTTGAATAAGGCCACCTAAAAGGACCATTTTCCACTGTCATTTATTGATCAGATGTTAAATAGATTGGTGGGGAGGTCCCACTTTTGCTTCCTGGATGGATACTCGGGGTATAACCAGATCTCTATTGCCCCTGAGGATAGAGAGAAAACGTTGTTCACCTATGCAATGCACCCGCCACATTTCAAAGGTGCATGATGGCCATCTTCACAGATATGGTAGAGGATATAATGGCGGTTTTCATGGATGACTTATCAGTGGTGGGCAACTCATTCGATGATTGCCTTATGAACTTGAAAAGTGTATTGAAGAGGTGTATGGAGACTAATCTAGTAGTGAACTGGAAAAGTGCCATTTCATGGTACATGAAGGTATAGTCTTGGGACACCTAGTGTTAGGTAAGGGCATTGAGGTGGACCGTGCTAAGGTTGATGTAATTGAGAGGTTACCGCCACCCACTTCCGTAAAACCTTAAGAAGTTTCCTTGGTCACGCCGGCTTCTATAGGCGGTTTATAAAAGATTTTTCTAAAATTGCTAAACCTTTATGTAAATTGCTTGAAAAAGATCACCCCTTTGTGTTTTCTGATGACTAAAGGGTAGCTTTTGAGGAATTGAAAAAGAAGTTGGTGACTGCACCAATCATAGTGGCACCTAACTGGGAGCAACCTTTTGAGTTGATGTGTGATGCAAGCGACTATGCTATGGGAGCAATTCTTGGGCAGCGAAAAGATAAAATCATGCATCCAATCTACCATGCAAGTAGAACCTTGAGTGGTGCCCAACTAAATTACACAATGATCGAGAAGGAGATGCTAGCAGTGGTGTTTTCATTTAACAAATTTAGGTCATACCTGATAGGCTCGAATATAATTGTTTATACTGACCATGCTGCTCTCAGGTACCTAATTGAAAAGAAGGAGTCAAAGCCGCACCTGATTCGATGGGTGATACTGTTGCAAGAATTTGACTTGGAAATTCGTGACCGAAAGGGAACGGAGAACCAAGTGGCTGATCACTTGTCTAGGTTGGAAGGAGCAGAAAAGAAGGTTGAGGTGGAAGCGATTGTGGAGACTTTCCTGGATGAACAATTGTTGGCTACGAGCCTTGAAGTAGCACCATGGTATGCAAACATTACAAACTACCTGGCGAGCAGTATTGTTCCCTATGACCTTTCCTCTGTTCAAAAGAAAAAGTTCTTTCGTAAATGCCGCACATATTATTGGGATGGGCCTTGTCTGTTCAGGATTTATGTTGATAACATGACCCGGAGATGTATCCCCGAGACAGACCAATCTTTTGTTTTGTAGGCTTGTCACGCATCCCCATATGGTGGCCATTTCGGGGGAGTACGGACAGCCGCAAAAGTGTTGGAGTCGTGTTTCTACTGGCCGACATTGTTCAAATATGCACACCTCTGGGTGAAGGGTTGTGATGAATGCCAATAGACCGGGAATATTTCTCGCCGACATGAGATGCCCATGAACCCATTTCAGGAAGTGAAGGTGTTTAATGTATGGGGAATCGATTTCATGGGGTCTTTCGTCAGCTCATATGGCAACAAGTACATACTTGTAGCTGTGGACTATGTGTCAAAATGGGTAGAAGCTATGGCACTCCCTACAAATGATGCAAATAGAGTCATTGGTTGTTTGAGAAATAATATATTCACCAAGTTTGACACTCCAAGGGCAATAATCAGTAATTGAGGCACTCACTTCTGCAACCGAGCTTTCGCAAAGTTGTTAGAAAAATATGGTGTTAGCCATAGGGTTGCCACCCCATATCATCCACAAATAAACGGGCAAGAGAAAGTGTCGAATAGAGAAATAAAGAGTGTGTTGACAAAGATCGTGAATGCTACACGAACAAATTGGGCAAGAAAGTTAGATGATGTACTCTGGGCCTATCGTACTGCTTTTAAAACCCCAATTGGCATGTCTCCATATAAACTGGTGTTTGGGAAAGCATGTCACTTACCCGTGGAGTTGGAGCATAGAGCTTTGTGGGCATTAAGGCAGTTGAATCTCGACATGGAAATAGCGGGTACACGTAGAATCACAGAGTTGCACGAGCTTGAGGAGTTCTGCTACCATGCTTTTGAGAGTACACGGCTATATAAGGAGAGAATGAAGATGATGCATGACAAAAATATTCTTGAGCGCAATTTTAAACCTGGAGATGTGGTATTGCTATACAATTCGAGATTGAAGTTGTTTCCGGGCAAGTTGAAGTCAAGATGGTCAGGACCATTTCGTGTGTTAGAGATGCATCCCGTCGGAGCCGTAGAAATTGCATCAGAAGATGGCTCCCGTAAATTCAAAGTTAACAGGCAAAGGCTAACATATTATCAAGGCTTTGCTGAGGAAGATAAAGTGATCTCAACCATATACTTGAAGGATCCTTGATAAGGGATAGCCGAGTCGTGCCGCGACGTTAAATCAGACGCTTCGCGGGAGGCAACCCATTGTAATGTTGTAAATTCATCGTGCCGCGACGTTAAATCAAGCGCTTGTTGGGAAGCAACCCAAATTTTTTGTTTTTGTCTAGTAGTCATTTAGTCACATAAAAAAATATGGGGGGGGGGGGGGAGGGACAGCGAAGCGAAGTGTGCGAAGTGTGACCGAGACCGAGACCAAGAATGTTGAGGAGAAAATTGTTGGGGACAGCGAAGTGTGCCTCGCTTCGCGAGACCGGGACCAAAAGAGAAAGAAAAAGAGAATAGGGGACAACGAAGCGTGCCTCGCTTCGCGAGACCGGGATCGGGCATAGCTGAACAAGGTTAAAGGGCACATTTCTAGGTCGTGCAGTCCTGGCGCGACCCCATGTATTTTTATTTTTTTTATTATTTCCGTTTTCTCGTTAATTCTCCAAATTAAAAAAAAATTATGCTAGGTCCTCATCTCGACCCGGATGATTTTGAGGGAGTTTTTGACACCCACTCTACTTTTGATCTTGCGTATTTATATTTCTGTGATATTGTGCAACTGAGGACAGTGCACATTCCTAAATGTGGGGTGGGGTGTCAGGCTTTAATTTTTGTGGCTTGTGCTTAATTGCTAGTGATACATTTTAAATTGCATGATCACTCTTATAGCTATTGTAATTGTATAATTGTAGTAGTTTTTTTTGTAGTGGCTTAATCCCGAGTTCTCTTTAAACTGTGGTTCTTTCCCGAGGATGTCAGTTTCTTGAACCGGGTAGTTTTAGGTAGATCTCTTTTTTTTTCAAACTTTGTAAAAAATTATGGATTTTTCCCGATGATGGATTACCGATACAATTTTCTTGAGGGACTAAAGTCTAAAGAAAAATACAAAAAGATTTTTGTTTCTCTTTTATGTTGTTTTTTGGTTGAACTGACAATGGAATTAGGAAAAAGCTTGAGTAATTTGTGCTTTTGACATATTTTATATCGATGCTTAGGTCTGGAGCATTTTAACTAAGTACTTTCTTCATGATCTCTATAATTGCATGCCTTGATAATATATGTTGTTTTCTTTTGACACTGAGGCTCATCTCTAGACTCTTGTAATTAATTTTTGTGTGTTGAAAGTTTATGAGACTTTAGTATACTCTGTTCTATTCTTGCTAGTATAGAACTTGCCCCGCGTGTGAGTCAAAGCGGAATGTTTAAGTCTTGTAAGTTTGGGAAGTGATAGAGGCTTTCTTTGATTGACCATTTAGCCTATTTGCCTACCAGTGCTAATATTATCCGTAGTCAACCCTTTTGAGCCTGCAGACCTTTTCTTTGGCAACCATATTACAAGTCGAATCTCTTTTGTTCTTAATCAAATCTTGTTAGACCTTTACCTCCGAAAGCACTTAAGTAGCGAGAAGAGTAAAGAAAGAGAGTGGGTAACTTTTAAGTGGAACCATAAAAATGCCAAAAAGGTACACTTGTGTATAAAAAAATACTAGCCAGAAATACCAAATTGAAGAGAGTGAAAAAAAGAAAAAAGAATAATACCTCTCATATCTTTGTCTGGGTTAGTGTCTATATGTTGATGTGCTTAATGAAGAAGAGCCTAAATGTGTATGGTTTCATGGCAAGACATCGAATTGGTCAAGACAAGAAGGTGCTTAAAAGTGAACTGTAGTGTATTAAAGTGCTTAGGAGGGTTAGTCACCATTTTCTCAAGTATATCCTACCTGTACCTTAGCCTACATTACAACCTATACAGTTCTACTTGATCCTAGACTTTACGAGCTTAAATTAGTAGAGACTTACACTACGGGAAAGCCTATGGTACTAACGTGGGTGGCATAAGAGTTTCTTTGTGATAGTGAGCGAATTCTTCGAGAGGGTGTTCATGTGCTAGCAGAGCCTTGGAGTTTGATTATATTCGAGGACAAGCCAGAGTGGGTGACTCTCAACAATGGTCCTAGTGGGTTCAAAAATTAAAGTGTGATACCTAAGGATTTCGAGCCAGTAGTATGGTTAAGTATTTGAGCTTTTGCAGTGGGTTATGAAAGGTGGCTTAAAATGCTCTACATTATCGTCGGTCTGCGGTGTATGAAGGATGAAAAGTGCATGTTTTGAGTGTGTTTGTGTGTTATTTCGTGTGTGAGTTGCGGGAGTTCACATCGCTTTTGAAGTGAAAATATGCCCATTATGTGTTTCTTATGTGTAGGGATAAACTTGGGCGGAAAAGGATCAAATGGGAGAAAATTAGTGAAACAAAGAGCTGAAGAGAAAAGTCTCGGATAGTGAAGCGAGGTTCACTTCGCCAGACCAAGACCGAAGCAGAAGAAACCAGGAAAGTCCCGGACAATGAAGTGAGAGTCACTTCGCCAGACCGGGATCGGGGCAGAAAAATTCAACTTTTCGAACCCGAATTAGGAGAAGCAATTTCGGCCCAACTCAACCCTAAACCATATAAATATGAAAGTTAGACACTTTTTGAAGGGAGAGAAGACTTGGGAGAGGCAAGAACTCGCTTGGAGCAAGGAGAATGATTCAACTTCACGTTTTTTCCTCTTTCTTCCTAATTTTACATTGTTATGAATTCTAATCTTGTATTTGTGCAAACAATTATGAGTAGCTAAATTCTCATATAGGGTTTGATGGAATCTCTTGAAGGATGACTTTTCCACTGCGTTTAATATGAATTTGCCATTTACTTTTTCTACTTGTTTAACTATATGATTATTTTGGTTAATTGAAGGGCCCTCAATTGACTGTGCCTATTTAGTGTGTATTGCTTGGAAAAGGGTACACATTTAGGTAGTTGTTGACCAACATCACTCCTAACATATATGAGGAATCAATACGAAGAGTTTAAAGGTGGGATTAGGAATAATGAAACCTTGGCGTGATCTTAGTGAGCGGTAAACTAGTGCCAGCTAGTATAATTCGGAAGAATACATCTAGTAAATTGTTGTATCTGCTCGGAAAAGAGTTACGACACCTAAAGTACTCACGATCGGTAGAGAATATCTAGGCAAATTTATATGAGACGTGGCGGAGAGGATTCCGGCGAGAGAGAAAACCGTAACCCTAGACCTTTCCAATCTTATCTACAACATTTGCTTTGTTAGTATTAAAATTACAGCTTTTTTAAATACTTTCTTTTTAGTTAGTAACAATCAACTCATTATTCAATATTTCTGAAGGTTGATTACTTGAATTATTGCGAAATTAGTGGTTGTGATTAGTAGGTTAATTCTCTGTGAGATTCGACTCCGGACTTGTAAACCAGATTATATATATAACGACCGTTAGACCTCTTAGGAGGCATAGTTGGGCATGATCAAAGTTCGAACGCATTGTGATCTAATTTTTGGACTTTGTCCACTGACTAGATTTTTATCTCATAGCTAACTGTTTTTAAAGGTCGACGAGGAAATAGTGACAAATTCGATTTGAATTGTCTGATTCCATTATTACGAATGTTGTTGTCATTACAATAAAATGCTAAAAAGGAGAATATCGTAATGCATATCTAAAGGACCAATTTTAATTATTTTCTTAGGAGTTATAGTACATATAATTGCAATTTCATCTTACCCAATTTTTTTCTGCTCATTCTTACCCAATTTGATGAAAAATAATCTTACACCATTTTTGGCAAAAGTGTGTTTTGGACTGTTTTTCAAATTCGAAAATACAGCTGAATGTACAAAAATGATCATTCGTTTCATATCCATAGATGAACCACTAGAGGTCAAAAGAAGACTATTAAATTCCAATTTTTCCCTAAAAAATGTTATCCAAACATACGAATTAGGAGAAAACGTTTCGTCCAAAAATTATTCCTTTTTCTCCTCATGCAAAACTTATTCTAAGAAGTCGTCCAAAAGTCACTTATAAGGGTTGTTTGATTATTGAAATTAGAAAACTAATTCCGTCATATAATTTGATTATCTTTTAACATTTAGTTAAAATTTTCATTTTTCGTAATACTGAGATCATTTTATACCACAATTCTAATATAATATTTTATATTTGATTGAACATAAAACTCTAATATCGAAATTGTCAATCCTTTCGATAGATCACCTAAAACCAAAACACCAAAATCTTCCTTCACTACCTTCATTTTTCTTATCTACTTTTAAAATTAGGATAAATTTGTAAACAAAACTTTACTCAACTTAAAATTAAATACCTATTTTATTATGTAATATATTTTGTTTCTAAATATTTCGCTCCAAGTAGTATATGCTTAATAGTTCTAGCTATAAAAAATATAATAGAGATAAGAACTTTCAATTAGAGAGGGAATGAGCCCATGCGAATGAGTGGGGACAACACTTTACTAGATCACAATGTAGTAAAATAGATACCTAGGACCAGTACCAGGACAAATTAAAAAAAAGCAATCGTGTGCAATAAGCTCCCGCTATATATGTGATTCGGGAAAGGTCGGACCATAAAAGTCTATTGTACGTAGTCTGATAGTGTATTTCTGCAAGATCAAGATGTTGTTTCCACGGTTCGAACTCGTAACCTCCTGGTCATATGATAACAACTTTACCAGTTACGCCAAACTAGTAAAATGAAGTTAAATTTATTAATTTAGAAATTATAGTCTTATAATTATAATATTTACATTATAATTTCGATGTTTTTTTTGTCTACAAACCAAACCAGCTGAGTTGTAATGTTAAAATTTCACAATCATCTTTTCCCTTATTAAACGGTTACCACTCTTTGGAAGAAAAAAAAGAAAAAAGGTCACTCCACTTAAAAAAAAAAAAGGAAAATAGAGAAAAAAGTTCCCCAAAAAATAAAAAAGTAAAAAAGAAGAATCTTGTATTCTCCTCTCCCTCGCTTTTTTTTTTTCTATCCTTTTTCATCTAAACACCACAGGCCATTAAATCTAACTTTTAGCCTTTTAGCCTCTCCCTACCCACCGCCTCCACCACCCCCGGGAAAACTTCTTCCGCCGCCATCCAAGAAGTTTCCCGGGTCGCCGTTTGCCCCATATTGCTATTTCCCTCTTTCCACTTTGGCGGATATCTGGATATAATATTACTCTGAAATTACATTATATACTAATACTTTCTTGAATTTGAGCTCTTGAAATTGTCAATGATGACTCTTCTCTTCCTCTCCTACTTTACTCTCAGGTATTAATTATTTCTTATTCGTTGATATATAAGTTTCCGTTTTTAGTGCTCTTTTCATCTATAATTTCATATATGTTAAGACCCATTTGATTCCTTTACTAAATAGTTTTTTTTAAGGAAAATTAGGTGTTTTCTTAATTAGAGATTCTTTTTTTAATTTGAATGTAATTTTTTACCCTATTCCTAGTTCTTTTTCTATGTTACTGTTCAGATATTTGTGGATGTTATAGAATATGTAAATTGACCCATGTTTCTATATGTGAACCTGTCTTTAGTTTTATTGGCTTTTGGGATTTCAGTTGAGCTAAATGAGGGATTTTTTTATTGAAGTTTGAAACTTTTGGGGTTTCAGTGTGAGGATTTTTTTTGAAGTTTTAACAAAAGGGGTGTGGTTACTTTTGGGATTGCAGATAGTTGTTGTGGTTACTAGGGGAGATGGAAGAAACAGGGCAGCTTAAACGAGCTTTTATAGACGCTACGGCTGGTGCAATTTCTGGTGGTATATCTAGGACTGTAACGTCGCCTCTTGACGTTATTAAAATCAGATTTCAGGTAATACATTTTTTGTATCTGTAGTGATAGTGAGGTACAGCAGTAGTAGCAGTTGTTGTTGCTTTTCTGCTTTGCATTTTGTACAAATATTGGTCATAACATAGTATTGCCTGACTGAATAATCAGCTTTATGATTAAATGACCAATAGAGTGATAAAGGCTGAATGATTGTTCTTATTTTGTTATTAATTGGATATTTATTTTTAAGAACAAAGAGTAAGTGCTTTTGTCTATATTCATTGTTAAAATAAAATTCTAGGAGGGCAAATAGTTATATATTTGGTTCACTCATCAACTCTAGTCCTGTAGATTTACTTTTCATGCTCCATGAAAGGGACTACGATGTGCCCGAAGTTAGTCCAGTCCTATCAAAGATGGGATGAATGACTGTTATCCTTGTTTGTGATGCTTTGACTTCTCCTAAAGGCGGGAAGAACAGCCACTTCAACTTTGCAAACTTTAGTTTCTTTACTTCAGAAATATGTGTGAATTGTGATTGCAGAAATAACCTTCTTTTCGCAGCCTTGGCATGATTATTTTGTGAATCTCTTATTCTTGCCCTTTGATGATTTTGCATTCATGCGTCTAGCTCAAACATTTCACTAGTTAAGCAGTGAAAACCTCAGTTAATTGATAAAACTCTCGCTCTCTCTCAAAATCAAATTCTTCCACACATTTCCCCTGTAAACGAATAGTTAGTGTTGCAGTCTTAAAGGCGCTGAATCCAGCTTTCTCGTGCTCCTTTGACAGTTTTTCTTTGCTGCTTCATCTTTGTTAGAGTTAGTTCATGTATAGTGTATGTTGTTTGTATAGTGTCCCACGTTGATAGAGAAGGCTTTAGGTATGTGTAGACACCCTATATAAATAGGGCTAATGTAAGACACAATGTAGATACAATAAAAAGGAATTTCTTTCTTCCCATATCTTTAATTCTCACAATCTTCATCAGACCTCTTTATCGGGTTAACATAAAAAATTGTCTTGCTTTTTCTCTGTATATCAAGAATGATTATACATCAAGAGATGATGTTTTTGATATATTCTAACCTTTTTACAGGTTCAACTGGAACCCACAACCCACTGGGCCTTGCTTACAACAAGAGCTGTATATGGCAATTCAAAATATACGGGGATGCTGCAAGCCAGTAAAGACATACTCAGAGAAGAAGGTTTTCCAGTATGGTTCCTTTCATATTGGGGACTTGTAGGATTCTGGAAAATTATTTGATGCATGTAGTAATCCCAAAGTTTTTGACACTTGACATTGGTGTGCATTTGTTTTGCTAATTATGCTTCGTCAGATTAATTATCGTGCATTCAAATAAAGTGAATATATACTCTTTTTGTCGCCTGAAAAATATTTATTCTTAAATAAACAATATCCATGCACTCTATGACTTCTTTTGAAAATTCCTTTTCACGTCTTATATCCTCGAAAATACAATACATGTTGCTCATGTCATTTTTCTCCTCAGTTGATGAAGCTTTTGTGGTGTTAATAAAGGCCGTGGAAGTAATGGTGTGACATGGCTGTTTGTCTAATTTTTAGGTCAAGCGTGCAGCTCCGTCCTTCCTTAATAATTCTATGTCTCGCAATTTAAGGACATAAAAGCAAACTCGCACTAAATTCAAAAAAGAAAAGAAAAGAATCACTGGTGGCATTAACTGTTTCTGTTCTGTCCATGTTCTATGTTTATAGTGCTAATCCATGTTTGCCTCTGAAGATGGTTAACTTTTGATGTTTGGGTATCCAACAACTATGCTACTTTTCTTATATTTAAGTTGTTTCTGTGACCTATAGGCCACGGGTTCAACCGTGGAAGCAACCACTAATGCTTGCATTAGGTTAGGCTGTCTACATCACACCCCTTAGGTTGCGGCCCTTCCCCGGACCCTGCGTGAACGCGGGATGCCTTGTGCATCGGCCTGCCATAATGTTGTTGTTTGTATTTGGGGAGGAGCTGTAAGAGCAATTCTACTTGTTAGTATTAGTGATGTCTTAGTGATTTGACGATGGTATCTTTTACAATGATGCATATTCTCAAATTTATTCGTTTTTCCTTGCTCACATGACAGGGATTTTGGCGGGGTAACGTTCCTGCTTTACTGATGGTTATGCCATATACTGCCATACAGTTTGCAGTGTTACACAAATTGAAAACTTTTGCTAGTGGCTCTTCAAAGTCAGGTCTGTATCATAATTTGACCTGCTTGGGTAGATTTGTTAAATTTTATGCTTCAGTTTCCCCCTTTCTCATATGTTACAAGCTGTACAACTTTTGCACCTTATGTGCTTCTAGCATCTGACTACAGACGAGTTATATCTGGTGTAAGTTCAGTCCAGAAATCTGATTTACATATTAGCTGCTCAAAGATGCCTTTGAGTAACACTATTTTGTGCTTCCCTCAAGCAAGCGTCAACATCTGATGGATTGATTGTTTTTTATGATGCAGAGGATCACGTTAACTTGAGCCCTTATCTTTCTTATATCAGTGGAGCATTAGCAGGCTGTGCAGCTACTGTTGGTTCTTATCCGTTTGATCTCTTGAGAACCATTTTAGCTTCTCAAGGAGAGCCAAAGGTACATGACTCTTATCTATGACATTTGAATATAATATAACTTTTTTTGCATGTGATGCAAACTGTTGACATACATGTGGAACCAGGCCTCTTGCTATTCAAATCATTTTTGTGTTGGGTAAATTGATAAACTAAGAAAGGGATAAGCTTAACCAACTCAGCTTCACCTTTAGTTATATGTAGTGTTTGTACTAAAATTATACATAGACGTAGTTGATTGATTCATTGGTACTATCATTTCAGAGAAACAAGCAATTGAAAATCTAATTGTGGTAGATTAGTGTCGATATTACATCTAGGGTACTCGGTTGTTAAGTGATGCATGTGGGAGAAAATACACAAAGTTACTTTCCATCTGAATGCTTTTGATACAATTGTGTGAATACACTGATATTGGACGATTGAGTATACAGAATCGGTTATGCAATAACTACTTAAATTTTAAAAGAATGCAGTGTCATTGTCTTCAGTTTTCTCCTGTAGGCTCATTGTAATGATTCGAGCCTACTGATTACAAATTAACATGGTCTTCGTCCTACCTGAAGTAAGTATTGAATCTGCACTAAGGCCATGGTTGGTTGGGGAAATTCTTGTTTATTCATCATCTGATTCAAGTTAATGGGTTTGCCAGAACTGCATATGTAGATGATAGATGAAAAAAGCAATGATCAGAATATCATGTTAGTGTTTTTTTAGAATGAAAAAGTCAAGTGAGATTTGCTATACACTCTCTAGTTCAGTTGGAGACAATATGTACACTGTTTCTGCCTTCATCTTACCTAGGCTTTGTGTGGTATGCTCACGCACAGGTTTATCCAAACATGAGGGCTGCATTTGTTGATATATTCAGAACTCGTGGCATTCGAGGACTGTATTCTGGATTGACACCTACTCTTGTTGAGATTATTCCTTATGCTGGTCTGCAATTTGGAACTTATGATACATTCAAACGCTGGATGATGGTAGACCTCTTACCCTCTTCTGAAAAAACATTCATGGATTCTCTCACTACTATATTTGATACTGTTCACAATTGCTTGGGCATACAGGATTGAAGTGGGTGTATACTGCTCTGTTGGAAACACTTGTCTAAATTCATAGAGGACATTTATGTAAATAAGCTGTAAAATTATGAGAATATGTTTCTATCTATAATACTAAGGGGTCGTTTGGTTACCCGGATAAGTCACTAATCCGGGTATAGTATTTGGGATTGTATTTATCCCATGTTTGGTTATGGGTATTAGCTAATACCGGTATAAATTTTATACCAAAATGATGGTATTAGCTATCCCATATAGAAGATGCGATAGCTAATCCCATAGGATATGCCAGCCCGATATCCTTGTCTATCCCACAATTGAACCAAACGACATCTAAATACACAAAAAATACTAGGTCTTGAATTTTTTTCCAGATTTGATGTCCAAAAATCAAGCTGGGTTGAGGTCAAAGCTATTTAATGCTAGATTTCAATATTATTCGTGGTAAAATAGAAGAAACAATGAAGTATAGGGGAAGTATTATGATGTAGAAGGTTTAAGTTCGTCTAAACATGCATATGTCTATCTAAAATTACATTTGGCCGAAATCCAATTACCTTTGAAAAGTTAACTTCACAATCTTTAGTCCAAATGATACACCGCTCTGGAAACGATACTTCGAGAACTGTATGATTGGTTCAGAAAGAATGGTCAAATTCCTTAAAAGGGGTCAGAGAATGATATATGCATTAGTCGTCACAGGGTGGTCTAAAAACGTAGAACCAGGAATCTGATGAACAGGGTGATTGATTTTATTCAGCCATGTCTTTTCAAATTATTTAACTCGAGAAAGAACTTAAACCCACTAGTGGTTTGTATATTTTACGCTATTTCTGTTTTGTTTGAAAAGATTCGGCCTTCTAAATTCACTCCACTATTCTGGAGATTCTTGGGACATGTAGTCATGTGTCAAAAGCTTTTGCACATAATTTTGTGTAATAGTAAATCTTTCATTTGATTACTAACTTCATATTTGTTGTACAGTGAGAATATTCTTTTACAACCATTTCTTGCTGAAAAGAATGCATAGTAGAAGAATAAATGTAGCAAGTGTTCACAATAGTTTTGCTCTCACACAATATGGATTGACATTTGTAGGCCTGGAATCTGAGATCTTCTAATGCGATCCATGGTGATGAGCATCTGTCAAGCTTCCAGCTTTTCATCTGTGGTTTAGCTGCTGGGACATGTGCAAAAGCTGTTTGTCATCCTCTCGATGTTGTTAAGAAGAGGTTCCAGGTATATTTTGGTTTCCATTGATCCTCTGTTTTGGTTTAATCCGAAGTCCGAACACATAAAAATCTTAGGGTTACTGAAGTTTTTAGGACAGCCTATGCAGGTCTGCTTTTATTTATCCCTAAGTAGAGCCCTCTTTGGCTTTTTTTGGTTTCAAACTAAAACGAGGAAAACAGCCGGTTGTTTTCCCCTTTAAAAACCAAACAACAATTGTTTTTGTTCTGCTGAAGCAGTGTCTGGTTTCCAGGAAAAAGAAAAAACAAAAAACAAAGGGTGGTTGTTCAAAAACAAAAAAAAAAGGCACTGGTTTAAACCATCTTTTATTTTGCTGGATCGTTCTTCAAAATTATGGGGGGGAAAAAAGAAACTTTCAGCTACTCACAAATACGTATTGGGGCAAAATAAATCTTTTATTAGTTCAATTAATTTTTTTCCGCGATTGAAATGTTGGAATTGATTGTTCCAGAACATATCGTTTTCCAAAAAAACAACCAAACCTGTTTCAAGTCCGAATGCCTGTCTTGAACTGGCTGGAATTTGGGATACCGGGAGTAGATTCAGTTCCTCCAAATTTCCTTCTTCAAGCCAGTTGTCCTAAATTTAGAGTCCTTTCTATATAAACCTTTTCAAAGTGTCTTTGGTCTGGGACCTTTTATCGAACTATTGAACTTGGGACCTCCGGAATTCCTATGCAAGATAACCCTCCTCTTTTGGAGCTATTGAACTTGGGATCTCTAGTATTTCTCTGCTAGATAGCCGCCGCCTCCTCTTCTTCACTCAGTTCATTCTCTTATCCGGCTTCCTTTCCCCCTTTGGTATAATCAATTGTTTAAATTTAACTTACAATCTCACTATTTCTTCACTCTGGAACCTTTTCATAAATATGACAAGTATTTATCTTCGTTATCCACTATGACCCATATTCAATGCAGATGCACACAATCTAGTGAATAAATTGTCATATTAAACCCGGGCCAAATCTTTTATCCCTGTTTTTTTTAATTCGTGATCAATCTCTTTTTGTGTCCCTTAGCATTGTTAAAAGGAAAAGATGAGGAAGGAAATCATATGCAGTGAATGTTTATTGCTTGTGACAATAGTTAATGTTGAAACCGTATGTTTGCAGATCGAAGGACTGCAGAGGCATCCAAGATATGGAGCTCGACTCGAGCCTCGTGCCTACAGGAATATGTATGATGGCTTGCGTAGGATCTTACTTGAGGAAGGTTGGGCTGGACTATACAAAGGGATCGTCCCCTCAATTGTTAAAGCTGCACCTGCTGGTGCTGTAACATTTGTTGCTTATGAATATACGTCAGACTGGTTGGAGTCCATATTGACTTGAAGCTGCATAGCTCTTTTCTTACTTCCTCCTCGATGGTGGCGATAATTTTGAGTTTTTGTGTCATTCTTTTTCTCCATGTATCTTAAGAAGCCCCAACAGAAGTGAAAAATGGGGCAGTGTTTGTATTGTTCAAATAGACCAACTAGTTTCAGGGCATAATTTATAGTTCTTGTAACAAAGGGAATGCTATAGGTCTCATTCGGTTGGATGGCGTTATTTTGTCTCTACAAGAACTGAGCTCCTTTTTATAGTGATCACGCTTCTTTGTGTCTTTGGCAATATCAGAGATTTCATGGAAGCTTTTGATGCATTTTAGCTTTTCTTTTTTCCTGTTTGTATCTTAACTGTTCCACTCAAGAATGCAATGGTAAAAATGAATATAGCAAAGAATGGATGCAGTCGTTGAGACTGTTTGACAATTCCAACGATTGACCAATCAGAGCTGCATATTACCAATCAAGTCTATTGGTTTTGGTAAAGCCCCATATCAATTGATCAACTGACTGCAAGAACGTTTAGTTAGATATTTGCAAGACCAGGCAACAACTTCATCGAGCTGACTGCAAAATTAAGCATCTCGAATGTGAAGAACAAAAGGGTCCTCTTCTGGTACAATAAATATCATTAGGATCAATTTCTACAGTTATCATGGCAAATGCACTCATATTTCTCCAGGATTATGCTTGTAGGTCATTCTTACAACAGAAGAACTTACAGCTGCAAAATTGTGATAAAATTGATGCATAATGGAAACCACCTCTGGGGAAGTGGCAACTCCCTCATTACTTTGAACTATCCATCACTGGCTAAAAAATATGATAGACATCTCAAGTGCTCCTCTTTTTACTTGTGTCCTCCGGAGGCAATGATACAAACTGCAGAATTCTCTGAACCTGTGCGGCATCAACTCGAAACCGCTGAGCAATTTGGTTGATATCCATGGGCTCTTTATGATCATCAGCTCTGCCTTGATGCAGGAGTATAATTTCTCTTATTTGTGCCACATTCAACGTACCTGGAGGAGCAGGCCTTTCCTCGTATCTGCTAGACTCTGATGTTGTATTCCTTAGCTTAGGTAAAGCTCTATCATACTTCTCCACCACTGATGCCTGTCACAGTAGCCAGGCATTAACAACTTGGTATCCTGATACATGTATTCTTGCAACTATCACTAAGTTAGACTCTATTTCAACTGAAGCATTTAATCATGTAGCACAAATTAATTGTTGAATAACACGAGATCTTAATTTCATTTGCACCCAAGAAAAAATCGCTTGAGAGTTCGGTGTAAAAGAAAAAAAAAGTTGTACAAGTATCAACTGCCAAGATTAAACTAATCATAGAGGTGGTTTAACTACAAAAATGATAAAACTTTCTCAGAAGATTGACCATTATCTAAAAAATGTCAAATAGGAGTATGTAAGCGAGCAGTCATGGTGATCATAATTAATGTACAACCTTAAACAGCTTAGACTTAAAAAGACTTTTATAGGATTGTCAATTTTCATCAGATTAACACAGGTTGAATTCTGCATGCCTGAAATAGATCATGTGATCATATCATTGTCTTACCCGCTTCAGCCAAAAAAAAAAAAAAAGGAAAAGGAAAGAATTGACTGAAAGCATAGAGGAGTTAGCACATACAGTTCACACAGCTCCTTACTTACACATAAGATGTGAGAGGAGGAAAGGAAATAAAAATAGGGAGCTTGCATGCGAGCTTTTAAAACCCCTTGATATTTAGACGGGTGCCGGGGGAAAAGGAGCATCCAGAACAACTTTAGGTACTACACTTTATCTTAACAAAAGGCCGAGAAAGGTATAGACCAAATTTAGGTAAACTAGGACAATATGAAGAAACACATTTCCTCTAATACTTTGTGTTGACTTTTTGAGCTATCCTACCAAATGGCACAAGAAAATTTAGAATATACTTCCTACGACGGGACAAGATTGGCCCCTCTAAATCACCCTCATCCTTCCTCTTTTTCAAGAAAAATGTTGCACTTGAGAAATTAGACACATGAACCAAAATCTTTATGCAATAATTCTGTGGGTGTATCAAAAGTTGCAGAGTCTCAATAGGGCACAGGGCACACGTTCATTCTGAAAATTAATGTGCAAAGAAATGAGTTAACAATTGAAACTCACCTCACCCATCTCTAGCTTCCCACCAGGCTTAGCTCGAATTCTACCAACCATTTGACCAAGCATTGCATCAAACTTGGGATCTCTCTCTTCAAAGGTTTTTCCAACAGCAACCTTTGGGCTGCTATCTAAAGAAACAAAAACAAATCACCACTTATCAAATCAGTAATTTTTGTTATCCAACAAACACTCCTGGAAGACATTATTCGAAGCTAGTTTTTTTCCTAGACAGATAGAAAAGTAAACAAGTGAAGACATTGACAGTTCTTGCAGCAAAAAGGCACCTAAATGGATAAAATCAATGTTTAATTCAAAACTCACAATCTGTCATGCACTGTGATTAGAACACATTGTATCTCAATCTTATATACCCATTTCGCTGATAGAGACTCAAACTTAATTTTGCAATAAGCTGGATTCATATCAATTCATATTTTGAGGGGATACGCAAGATACACTATCGATTGTCTCCGCAATGCTAAATATCAAAAGGATGGATAGGATTAAAGATCTGTTTCGTATCTTCTTCTTTTTCCTGTGACAGGTGGATTAAAGATCTGTTTCTTACTGAAAGTTATCTTTTAACATAAGCAAATTATCTGGACAATAACCAAACGCTGGCCTTACGTTGTTCTCAAACTTGCATTGACAGATTACTCAAAAGCATAAAAACTAACATAAACATATTCCAACTGCTCACACAGCGACTTGGTATAATTGACCTGCTCTTGTGTAACATGCATACCAAAGTACCATTCACCATTCTAGCTACGTAACAGTTCTACTATCCTAGTGAGCAGGCTTATTTAATTAAATGAATCAAGCTCTAATTATAGCTAACTTATTGAGCTTTGCACGTTCCAAGCCAGAAAAATGAAGAAGGTTGCAGTTAAGTATGCAGTCAAATTATGAATACTCCTCTGAAATTGACACTGAAGATTCATAAAAATGAACCCAGCTAGTTTGGTATAGATGCATAGTTGATAGATTGATAAATAATGATGCTCTAGTTATATTCTTAAGGAAATTACAACTGAATGAACAAAATGAGCAAAAGACCTCGACAAATCATTTGCTTCCGTAATGGGAAAAATTTTCCTCATCCCACCTCCATTTCTTTCCGTATCTTATTCTCACATTCAAATTGGTAGTTTAACTCAAAACCTATGATTAACAATTCATGCAACAAAACAAATCAGTTTTTGCAGACTCCCTTCAAATGGAAACTAAAAATGAGAGACAACCACACATTAACTAACCTAAGTTTTCCTTCTTAGTCTAATGTTTCATAAACTTGCGGCAGGTCAATGGCCAGCATAAAGCTGCTCAACTTATGATGAGAAATGAAACCGGTCCAAATGGAACCAAAAAAATAGTGAGGGCTCATATAGCCAACCCCAACTAACTTGGGACTGAGGCGTAGTTGTAGTAGTGAAATTGATTAAAAAGGTCACTCACTAGTCACTACTGTTTTCTCAAATCACTAATCCTTAATTTTTTTGATAATGGTGATGTCAGCTTGCGCACACCTCAAACTAATTCCACCTGGTACATGCTCATACAGCTACATGAAACCCATCGAAATGGAACGACAAGAACAGCAAGGACACATAGCGGACCACAACTAACTTAGGACTGAGGTATACTTGTAGCTGTAGTTGCATTAGTGAAATTAACCAACAAGTTTACTTAGTACTGTTCTCCCCAAACTTGTCTCATGTTTTGGAGAGTCAAATAGGTTTTTTCTTTCATTATATATTTTTTCAAACTTTTTTAATAAATAATTTTAGCTACAAGAACTTATAGCAGTATTAAAAATGTAAATTTTATTTCAAAACTGTTAATCGTTTTAACAGAGTAAATGAGTAATTTTTATGTAATATAAAAAATTTTGAACACGAGTTCCAAAATTACAAAAAGAAAAATATAAATGAATGAATTGAAATTGTAGACGTAGAAACAGAAAAGGGCATACCGGCAACTGGAGCAACAATATCGGCAGGGGTCTTAATCGCCGCCGGCGCAGGCGGGGGTCTCCGGTCGATGGGTTTCTTCAGTTGAGACGATGCCGCATCGACATTAGAACTTCCGATCCTTCCAGTTGCTCGACGAAATGCCTGACCCATTTTCCCCCAATTAATCCCCTTTATACTCCAAATATTATGTATATAAGACTATATCTTGAACCCAAAAAAAAACATAAAATGAAATTTCTTATATAAGTTTGGTTTTATGGGTTTATGCTCTTTAATTTGTCACTAAATAGACCGCTAATTGAATGGAGAGTCAAATTGTTAGATTGGAGAAAGAGACAGAAAGGGAGGTGAGAGTATTTATAGTTGGGACATTGGGATTGCGTTGAATACAACATCCACGTATAGGATTTTACAATGAGGCACGTCTCTAATGTTTGTGTGCCTATGTTTATATTGGATTACACTAATTTAATTTAATGTAATCTAAGTGATAAGCTGGAGATATTAAGATAAGATATATATTATAATTACACTTAAAGGTGAGACCTAGTAATTAATGAAATGACCGAAAATCTTGATGATCAGGTTTAAATTTCAGTAAATACAACAAACAAAAAGTGAATTCTACTAAACTTTGGCTGCGAAATCTGCCTGATACATGCATCGTGAAAGATAGCAGGTAACTAATAGAATAATTAAGGTAGGCACAAACTAATTAGGACATCATCATTATTAAAAGAGAAAAAAGAGAAAAAGTGTACATAAAAAGTAGTACATGATATTATATTAAATAAGAAATAAAAAGGTTGGCCATAAATACAATGTGTGACTCAGTTTCTATGTTCAATCAAAAGCTAGACACATGTCACACAATGATATTTACCTTAAATCATATTAATTTTTATTAATAATTAAGTGCTAAATTGAAATCGAAATATATATATCAATTTATTAATTATGCCCGAGATAAATTTTATATAGCAATCACATGCTTGTGACTTGATACATTGAGTAAATATTTCTTCTTTATGTTGTTAGAACTTCCGTGTTTCTTCATTTGTTTTTTCTTGTTTCACATTGTGTTTTTCTTTTCGTCAGAAACTTTCCTACAAATTATAAATCAAAAATTCAGACATCATTTTCTCCATGTTTCTTTAGTAAAATTTATATAGTTATCAAAATTTTGTACTAAAATATTAAAGAAAATATTTGTAAAACTTAAAGTCAAAGAAAGAATTGTTTGTCTTCTCAAATAATAAAAGAGTTATATTAAAATGGGACAAATGGAATAATGGAATTCTGTATCAAAGGGATTAAGAAATCATATTATTAAGATTATTGTTGATTGGACTAGAACAACGCCATTTTTTCTGTGTTTTCCTAACTATTTGGACCGGCATATTAGACTTTAAAAGTTTCATTCCGATAGTTTTTCAAACAATAATTCTATATAAAGTATATAACAAAAAAATATACAGGATAAATTCAAATGGCATGTAGTCTTAATATGATAGTATTTGTTTCCCCCTTTTTTTCGCTTTATTAATGTGCATGCTAACTAGTTCTATAAAAATATCAATAATAGAATGAAGAAACGTCTTAAATAAAAAAGAAAAGATTAACTCCAATACATCTCCTAAAGTAAAGTAACGGGTTAAGACATTACACTTTTTTTTTTGGTTGAGATATTTACCTTTACACTAAACTACTTAAGTTTAACTTCTTATGTTAAAAATAAAACTATTGTAGCTTAAGTCTGGACATAAATTAACACATTAGATAGTTCATATCATAAGGTTAAAGATGGATATAAGTACTAGGCACTAACTATACTAACAAAATCCCTTTTACAAAATACAGTTTACAAATAGGTGGTTTATCGCTTTGTTTAACCAAAACGAATGTGCTGCTCATCTTGAGGAAAGTTCATTAAAAAGATTAGGAAAAAGAACAAAAGAACCAACTGAAAATATAGAGGTAAATGAAATTTTTTTTTTTATGGTGGGGGGATGAAGTTCTAATGGCCTATGGACTAAATATTAGTAATCACTAAGATATCTACAATCTCAATTAAAGTGACAACACTAATCACATAATCACTTGTGTCCTTTGTTCCATCAAATGTGCATGAAATTGCTGAGTAATCTTTCTCGTTCCTGTGATGCTGCAACTGCAATAAAATCAATCAAACCTCTTCCTTTGAACCTGAAGAAGAATATTTCTCTCCCCCTTTTACTATTGCTGAATATCACAATCCCCCTGTTGCATATACATTTTTTACTGGTGAAATTTGTGATCGAGCAACGACCTTTTACAGCCATTCTCGTGTCACAGCTGGCAGCGAAGATCCCGCGTTTCAGGGATAGTTAACAGACATCAATGGCACGTGCAGCTAGACCACAGAACGAGTGACACATTGAAGCACTTGTTTAGTCATCTTGCCAGTTTATGGACCTGAGATTGTTGTCCCAATCTCCTCGGGTGGATGCTGAATTTTGCCAAACATGTTGCTCTCACACCCCTTAGATACAACAGCTTCACCTTCTTCCATTTGGGAAACCACTGTGCTATTGCTAAAGTCAGTCCTCATACAGCCAGGGGTTGGTTGCGAGCTCCTGGAAGATGTCGACTTCCTTTTTGAACCACCTTCTTTACTCTTTTGCCGCCTACTATGCACAGTTAAGAAACCATTTGCCAGAGCTTCAAGTGCTCTCGTGGTTGGAGGCCGATTTCTAGTGCCATGCCTACGTGAGTTCAAGCTAGGTTGCTGCTGCTCCATACTAGCACTATGTGTCGATGTCTTCAACTCACCAGAAACATCATCAGGCCTCTTCATGTTACCACTTAGGTCTTCCGTCAATGCTGGCATCAGAATCTCATATTCCGAATCAGGGGGAACTTGAGGTTCATTAAGGTCAATCATTGCCCTAGTTTGAGGTTCCTCTTCAGGAAGCTTTAACACATGATGATCAGCAGAAGCACATTCGGCACTTTGAGAAGGACTGCTCTTTGACGAACTGCTTGATGACACCTTATCCTCAGACGAAGCTATCGGAATGTTGTTCAGCGATAGGTCATTGCTGCTCGAGGTGTGACGCACTTCTTGTTCCCTTCCTGGAACCATCAAAGAATTTACCATGACACTACTGTTTGTCTCTCCACGACTACAAGCCGTTAGTCTCCTACGCTTCTGGGCAATGGGAGCTACAAAGTGCACATTGTTTTCTTTCAATCTCTTGTTCGAATGGGCTTTTATCACTTTTCTTGGCTGCTTGTCTTCACAGATGTTTTTGGTGTTCTTCGAAGCATTCACCGGTACAGTAGAAGAAGCAGGATGTGGAACTTCCTGAAACTTCTTGCTTGAAGCACTGATTTCGAAACCCTTCTCATCAGAATGCGGTTCTCCATTGGAGAAAATCCTCGAGGAATTATTATGATCCGTCTTAGCTTTATTAGTACCAACGGAGTCTGATTCATCAGTAGACAATTCCTCTTCACTCTCTTCGGCGTGGCTTCCCAAAGACAATTTGCTTGAGATTTCCGCCGGAAGACTTCCCAACTCTCTCACTTTATAGGGTTTACCATCAGAGAGACTTGTATCTACAACTGTAAACTTCATAACATCTGTACATCGATTAGGAGTTCTAGGTTGAAGATAACAAGGACGTTGTCTAGTTGGAAGATCATCTTGTTCTAACTTTGCTTCATCTGTCCAATCACGACCTTCTTTACCTTTGGTACATTCATCTTCGGCATCAAGCTCTAGAAGCTTTGGATCAGAAGCAACTTTACCCAATACATCCGTAACTGAATCAAAATAATGGATCCCTTTGATTAATCTCCTAGAAAACTTCTTAACACCAGGCATGAGAAAAACCAATGCATTCTTGGGATTAGCAGCGTAGTTCAAGTTTTTAGGCTGCTCTGAGTGCCAACCTCTTGCTAATAGACGGGGCCAAACAGCTTCCCAGAATAGATCATTGGATCGAGCTTTACTAAGTCGGTAATCTCCAGTTAGAAACTTAACTACTTCGTTGGTTGTAAGAGAGGAGCATGCTTTGCCAGCTGGGAGTTCCGAGCGTATAGCATGATTGGACTTTGAAGGTTCCAAGGCCACACATGTAAGATCGTATTTATCTTTGCCGATTCCAACTGCTTCTATGAGCATGTTTACCCCAACCATAGCCTTTAACGAGAACACATACTCTTCCAACAATATCTTTCCTTCACCAAATGCCTTGGAGACCTGCCAAGCAATCAGATTAACTACAGTATTTATAAGCAGAAAGGGGTGCGCTGCATGAGTACCAAATTAGAAATGAAACCTAACCTACTAAAATGTCACAGGAGACTGAAACAGTCACAAATTAACAATATTGTCTGAAGACATAATTTTCTTGATGCAGTAGCGGTAATTCAACCAAAAAAGCTGCAAGGCATAACAAGTAACATTGCCCAAAAACTTACCATTGATGTCACTCTTCACATCACAAGTTATAAAACCTCTAACGGAAGCCTATCCACATAATCAGACAGATAGATAACCAGAGAAGTTTGCAATTTGCAGACTTTGATTATGTGGTTTCAAGTGTAAGTTCAGACAAAATCCATTCTAGTAATACTTTAACAGTTCATGCACATGTTCTGTCGATCAAGAAATCAACTGGTTATCACTCATAATAACCTTTCTTTGTTTTTTTTTGGTTGCTCAGAATAACCTAATAGCAACACTTCCTCTTTTCCCTACATCTAGAACAGATTTTTAGAAAAATGCACATTTGTGCCAGATAACTAGAAACTGATGCGCATATGAAGCCTGATGCATGCCAATGATAGGCTCATAGCTTTTCATAGGACAAATGAATTGCAGAAAAATTCTAAAACCTAGAATACCAATGTTGGATAATAACTAACTAACACATACATTTTGGAATGCAACTATTCTAGAAAATATTAAGCATCTAAATCAACTAGCATCGATCAACAACCCAGAAACAACAACAACAACAACCCAGTATAATCCCACTAGTGGGGTCTGGGGAGGGTAGTGTGTACGCAGACCTTACCCCTACCCTGGGGTAGAGAGGCTGTTCCCAATAGACCCCCGACATCCTTCCCTCCAAGAACTCTCCACCTTGCTCTTGGGGTGACTCGAACTCACAACCTCTTGGTTGGAAGTGGAGGGTGCTTACCATCAGAGCAACCCACCTTGTCAACCCAGAAAATGTTAAAAAAACAGTGATAAATCAGGAAACACATCTGACCAGGTAGAATTACTTAGCAGAGGACATAAACATGATAAAACACCGCATATGGTAAATCTAGCTTGTCTGAATACCTCCGTTAAAGCCTTTCGGTTTTCCTCTGAAACGCGGGGAAGTAGACGAGATAACAGCTCCTGTTGCCTCGATCCGACGAACAACTTTTGACCATACACACTCCTTCTGTTTCTCACTTTTCGAGATTCTGACCATCTACGGTACTCATGGAATCCATAAAACTCTCCATAATAAAATGACAAGATGTCGCCGCTTGTTTTAGTTTCAACAAACCTCTTAACATGTACAAAGTTCTTCTCAAAGATGTACAGACCTAGAAGGAAACTTGCCTTTTCAATATCAGTCCAAAAATCTAGGACTATGCCGGGTACTAAACAACACCGCAGGCCCCTATTTTCCTGTAGTTTCTTTTCGGAAGATAGATTTGCTGATGTCACCTTATTGTGCAAAACCGTGTCTGATGGCTCAATTTTTACTGTGATATTGTCTTCTTCTGAATGCATACTGATTAATCTGGTACTTTCAGGTTCTGAGGGTACACCATCTTCATTAGCTGCATTTCTTGAAACAACTCCCCGGTTGACCCACATGAGCGGTATGGGCAATCCCACCATAAAATACCAGGAAATATCAGCTCCATTCTCCTGATTTTTTGCATATGAAATGCAGTCTCCCTGCAGCAGTGGAATTTCAACCTGATACTGGTTCCCAATTCGAGGAGGTATCTCTGGCTCTCCAAGCACGCCACTCCTATCACATGACTCCGACGAAAGCAACTGATCCGCAGACACACCATTCATGTAATCTCCATTCAGCTCAAATGAATCCATCTGCAAGACAGAGAGCCACTCGAGATTTTGTCACGAGATACAACTATAAAGCTATAAATATCTTTTGCCAACATATTAAAGTCCAAAAATGTCTGATTGAACGGGATCAATAATCTACTCAGAAAAATAAGAATGCTTGAATTAGCACTTCCAAGTAAAAAAGCAAATAAACTGAAGGGTCAACTTAGTACGCCCAAAACAAAAAAAAACAAGATACTTTGTGAACCTGTTTTCTTATTTGTACAAAATGTACCTTTGATAAAAGCACTTAGATAGTTCAATTTAAGGATGCAATTGACATGAAACAGTTAGAATGGCGTGTAAAGCAAAAGGGAGTTTAAATGAAAACTACTCACCATAGATGGCAATGAAACGTCAACACTTCCCGATCTATGTAAATAGAGAGCAGAGTCCTTTAGAAATTCCTCACTCAAATATGCCAAGAACAAGAAGTACCTAATCCAGAAACTCAATGAGTTCGACTATCATCTGTCTTCTTCATAGTTTTCTTTTAACATCATGATGCCCCTTATCCGTCGATTTCTTGCCTGAAATTCCAGATAGATTGAAATATAAGTATAGAACAAACTAATTTAACAAAACATTGATGAATAATCAAGTTAACTCCACTAAAATGTCATTCAGAAAAGGCAAAGGCAAGTCTAATGACCAAATGCAAGATAGCTTACAGAACGTTGTTTAAAAGGGATTCATTCAGAAATCATAGAAAACTTGTGCATTAAATTTAATATAAAAAATAATATTTTTAAGAAAAAAGTCAGCAAGAGGCTCAAAACAAGAACAGCACGAGACAAACTCTCAACTTTCATAGAGAATAAACCGACAATTAAAGAATTATTTTGAAAGGAAAATATATAATCAGAAGAAATGAAGATAAACAAAGTGATATGACTTCTAACATCAAACCCCAGATCCATTTTTCTGACAAAAACCAACTCCAATATTAGCAATAAACAGAAACACTTCTTCTCAGATAAACACAAACCTTTGAAGCAAACGTTCCACATAAATCCTAAAACACAACAAACCCCAAATTCAAAACAGAATAAAAACAACAGTAGCACATTCAAAAGCATTATTATCAAAACTCAAACTGAGAAAGAGGTATTATAGAAACAAACAAAAGTACAATGCAGAAAAAGTACGAATCTTTATCACCTTTACTAAAGAAATCCCAAATGACGATCCTTAAATAAAATCAAAACAACATAACAAGTTGAAAACTTGCAGAAAACCCAGTACCCAAATCGTGTTTTACAAGCAAAAACAAAGGCATCTAAAAATACCAAGAAAACCATACCCCAAATACACACACACATAGCATAACATAAAAGCAAGTG
Source organism: Nicotiana otophora (assembly GCA_000715115.1). Lineage (NCBI taxonomy): Eukaryota > Viridiplantae > Streptophyta > Magnoliopsida > Solanales > Solanaceae > Nicotiana > Nicotiana otophora. The sequence continues at coordinate 30,473 of AWOL01S0002836.1, forward strand.
AGCAAACATAATTCAATAAACCTACTTAGAAGCAAAAAGGAACGTGAAAGATGAAATGGGTCTACAAGTTATAGATGTAAAACAAAGAAAACGTGAACATAAAACTAAGAAAAAAACTATTTTAAGCAACAAAACACACACACACACAAAAAAAAAAAAAAAAAAAAAAAAAAAAAAAACATAGTCAAAGAACATCATGTAACAACATGTATATAACATAGCAAAAAGCTTAAAGGGTGAAGTTGTACCTATAGAGTATGGTTCATGGAGTTAGGGGTGGGGTTGAATTCGAAGAAAAAGAGGGGCAAAATAGAGGAAAAATGTGAGACCATATTTTCTTTTTTTCTCTTTCGCTGCGTTAGAGAGAATAAGGGGAGTGGGGTGGGTTTAGACAAGGGGGGTGTGGGTGGCTTAAAATAATATACTTCTACTACTAAGGGGGTTTGGTCCATTTAAAGAAAACAATAGATGATAAACTACCTACGCGCTGTTACCATAGGTTGTACGTACTCGAGACTTTTATATGACACGTAAATTTATAGTTGAAATAATAAAGAAAGAATTTTCCAGGACATATTTTTCTCTTTTACTCCATGAAGTATATTAACTTACCCCTTATGTAATATTTTGGGATTATTCATACATTTGCTAAATCATCTCGTATATGCCTTTATATATAGTGGAGCTCTAGTCCAAATGTCAAATATTCCAAGAAAAAATATTTATATTTTACCTGTCTGCGACAATGGAAGATAAATACGAGACGATTTGCAAACAATAAGTGTATATAAATAATCTCACATTATAATGAAGGATAAATTTAAGATGTTTTATATAATATAGTGGTATCTTGACCCTTTCCCAAGAATAAATTGTTCTATTTCTTCCTTTTCAAATTTCTCTCACTTCTTTTCCTCTTGAGTTTTGGTTTAATAGTATTAAATTAAATTTTTCCTTTTCAAATAAGTGGAAAAGAAAAAATTATGAACGGGAAACTACATTTATCGTGCGGAGTAAATCCTATTACTGACAGTTGGAGAGCACTAAAACACGTCGCTAAACTTTACACCTCGTCTTTAACGAAAGATATTTTGCGAAATAACTGACACACGTGTAAATATCATTCGTCCATCGCTAGATGAAAAGAGAAAAAATAGACATTATTAAAACTCTCTCAGCTCTATGACTATAAGAAGCTCCACAAGAGCACGCAATTAGATGCGGGCAAATTCTAATAATGTCGTTCTTCATAACCAAACTTTTTTGTTATCTGAACATGTTATATAATTAGCGAGTAACGAAGCATTTTACTCTTGAGTGCAATCAACTCAAATATAATTAAGGTGCATTAAGTCATTAACCACGGGTGCATGTTATTATATAACAACACAAGGATCGATTATTTTAGTATAATCACTAAAAGTATGGTGAGATGAATGACATTTCGTCGTTGTACGCTAACTAGATGTCTCGGGTTTGAGCAATGGAAATGACGAAACCCCCGATATAAGGAGTACTTCCACTTTTAATAGGTTCTATGCAACACAAATCTGAATTAATTGGGTCAATAAATTCTAATATCATAATAATGATATTATGTTAATAGATGTTAAAATAACAAATTAGTCTAGAAAAAAAAAACGAATCTCTTGTACCATTTATTTAATTTACTAATTTTTTACATTGTTTAATATTTTCATTTTTAATTTCAAATATTTGAGCCTACCAATGGGATCATGGGTACTTCCAGCAAGAAATATATCGAAGAGTTAGTGTTGGGCTAGCAGAAAATCAAAGTTTATCAAAAGTCTGATCTAAAATTCTTAAAAAAATTAGCTTTTTATGATTATATCGGCAATAATCCGATAAGAGGGGATTATTCAGAGCAGACTCAATAGCTAACGAGGATGGAATAGCGATTGGATGGATTTAAGACACCCTATCTTTATAGATATGAAATCTTTTGACCCATGTATGTTTTCAATAGCCGCACTGACTTATAAGGATATGTTGATGGCTAATTATTACACACAAAACGAAGATCCTAAAAGTAAAAACCATGTTCCATTTGCAAATGGAAACAAAATAATACTCCACGCATTCCATATATGACTGACGGACTGGAGGATCAGTAAAATAATTTTTTATCTGAATGATCATGACTTTGTTATAATAAAAATAATAATCGAAGAAAACTGGTTAATGATAAAAAATCAACCAACTCCCCAAGTAGTAATAATTACATATAATATAAGATGCAACAACATCAACTACTTCGAGTGATCCGATTAATTCGAATTTTCATTGCATAAAGACTATTAAAAGGGAAAACATTCCTTATTACTAGGGGTTCCTCCATGCATATAATTCGAGCTGGAGACCAAATAGTTAAGAGTAGACGGATCCCATAAATTCTTAGAGTTCGAAACCTAAACTTTTAATTAAAGGTGAAGAGATCTTATCAGGGTAGGTTCTAACGTTATCACAAGGTATATGCGTTAGGCTCCCAAATTTTAGAGACTCCATTTTTTAGAAATAATAGGCTTATAAGTATTTATAAAAAAAATATTTAGTGCCTTTCGTACAAAAGTAGAGTTTTCCTATAAAAATTGCCTCAAAGAAAAGAAGCTTTTCAAAATTATAGTTGATAAAATCTTAGCTAAGGTTCAACAATGTCTCGAGAAAGATTAAATGTGTTGGCTACAATATCAATTGAAACGGAATTATTAGAAGAAATCGATTATAAAAAAAATTATTAACAACATTGTATCTCAAAAAGTTAGAAAAATAAATTTCAAATAAAAATATATATCATAACTTTCTTTTAAAAATTTAAGCTTCACATTAAATTTTGTCTTCAGGCTATACATGTGCTTGAGCCACTCCTCGATCTCATTTATCCCACTACACCCGGCTCCTTAGTGATATATTACTATGTTTTAGCTCTAAGACGTAAATTTCTGCCAACAACATATGTATAAGATGATACTGATCAAGCAATGTATGGCAAGTTGTAATCCATAATTCAATCCACCACCATTAATCAATCCCATAGAGGCAGGGGCAAATGTAGTCTTGAAATATTGTGTTTATTTGAATTTAGTACTTTTGACGTATAGTATAAATTTATATGAAAAAATCTACTAAAATTATATAAATAGTAGATATAAACCTAATTTTAAAAATGTAATGAATGCAATACTAAAAATTGTAAAGATTGAACATGGAACTTAAAATCTGGATTCGCCTCAGCATAGAGATTAACCACTATATTGCCGTGAGAAAAAAAGAAAAAGAAAATCTTAGTGATGATGTAAGGTAGGATTGTGCATTATTTGGGTCAACCCGAAAATTTGAACCAATCCGTATAATTCGAATTGGTTTGGATTGAATTTTAGCTATTTAGATCGGATTTCGGATCTTTAATATTTTGAATATCGGATCGGATGCCGTTTGGCTCAATTTATATCCAAACCAATCCGAAAATCGAAATTTATATTTTACATATAAAAGTGAGGAGTGCTATTTTAAAAATTCTAAGGTTTCTTTGTTATTTCTCTCTCTGTTTTTGCCTTTTCTTTCCTGTGAATATTAAAAGTAAAATATATGGAAATGAATGAGTTTTGATACTGAAAATGGTAGGAGATAGCATATTAAAATTATTTATTTTAGCATCTTAATAAGGCGTATAATCCGACCGAAATCCGAAATATTTATCCGATCCAAAGATCAAAATCCAATCCAATCCAATCCGGGTTTAATTTGTTTCAGATTCGGATTGTAGTTTATAAAATTCGAAATCCAAAATTATAATTCAAAAAGTGCTAAATTCGATCCGATCCGATCCATGAACATGCCTAAATTGTAAGGCCTATAAAAGCTTAATCTTCCTAATATATAGTGAAGGGGAATGTTTGCACCAAATAACAAGCATGTGTTATTAGTGTATTAAATAGCCATTGCATTGATTATCAGTTGTTCAGAGTAGTGATTGAGTGTTATGAAACTGATAGTTGAAGGGGCTGAATGAGTTAAAAAATAATTAAAAGCGGCTAAATGATCATATAGGAAAAGTTTAAGTTCCTTTCTGCTGTATTAATTTTTCTTAAAGCCTATTATTTCATTATATTATATGACTGTATTTTCTTCCTTCATTGACCCCTCTGCTGTAAATATAAAACCATTGATTTATAAATGTTGGAATATAATTTCATTACCTCATTAATTTTCACTCAAATCCTACTAATTATCAGTGCATAAAGGGTGTTAATCAATTTCATCACCTCATTAAGTAATTTTCACTCAAATCCTACTAATTATCTATAAATACATCATTATGGTTTGAATACCACTAATGGAAAACAAAGGGCAGTTAAGATTTGAGTAATCACAAAATATTCTCTACATTATAATTAGGGGTGTACAAACCGAACCGGAAAGCCGCACCAAAACGAAAAGCCAAATCAAACCGATTAAAAAATCCGACTAGGTTTGGTTTGGTATTGAGTAAAAGAACACGAATCAAACCGACATATAAATATATGATTTTTGTATATACCTTTAAGATTTTATATAGAATTTTCTTTAAAAAATGTCTAGAAATATTTGGGATTCTCTTGCGGGATATAATATTTAACAATATATGAAGTGCTCCATATTTATTAACCTTAAATTATAGGTTATACGATCACTTTTTCATCAAGTGTTACTGAAATGCGTCAATCTCTTTGTTTTTTCATATTCATATCATATGTTAAGATCTATTAAATTCTTATATCTTTTTCGAATGTGAGGTGATTATTATTATTTAGGTATCATATTAATTTTTACGTTTAATTACTAAATTCGGTTAACCTTGAAAGTGTACATCAATAAAATATTATTGTCAGATGACTAAAACAATAACTATTATGTGTTACTAAGAAAATTCTCCCATAAGAATACTCTAATAGATACTGTGTTTGTCAATTTTTATATTTTTACTAAACATATATTTACTTATCAAAAATTTAACAAAGTAGGATTAAAACTATATTTAAGTAACAAAAAATCCGAAAAACACGACAAAATCGAACCAATCCAAACTGATATAGTTGGTTTAATTTGATTTGATTTTGATAAAAATCGAACCAACCCGATCTATATACACCCCTAATTATAATCATAATCGTGAGAACAAGAAATTCATCCGCCTTGTGAGAATTTCTATGAGTGATTTTGCATAAAATCAAAAGGTGTGGATAGAGTTTTCTGAACACATAAAGCAGAAGCAATGGGAGCTTCAATACGTGGGGACGGTTCTATACTAATTAGCTGGACAATTTAATTTAGTTCATAGGTGAATTCAGAATTTAAATTTTATGGGTTCAACTTTTAAGATTTTTAACATTGAATTCATTATATATTTTAAGTTATGAGTTCAAATCTATTATTTTTGTAATTTTAATTAATTTTTACACATAAATTTCTACGCCGCGTCGAAAATTATGGGTTTAATTAAACCTGTAACTCTCACACTGAATCCGCCTCTGATTTAGTCCCACTAAATTTTTTTAACTATTTTTGTATATAAAGCTAAGGTTAGAAACTATTTACTGGTTATGGCGTGTCCTAGACAACATGATAGGTGTTATTTTTGGTTCTATTTCTAACTTTGTTATTTAGATCAAAAGATTATTAATTAAGAGTTCATTAACTTATACAACATAACCAAACAGGATAAAACGAAACATGATAGAACAAATTTTTAAGAAAGGAAAGCTTCTCCGCTCCAAAACTATATATTATGTCGAGACGGATTTAGAATTTAAATTTGATCAGTTTGTCTTTTGAATTTTTTTGTATTATACCATTGTCCTTTTAAATTACGAATTCATCGATATTTATTAAGAATTTAGCTCTGCCACTATCCTTAATGCGTTTTTTTAAAATATTTTTGTTACACCCCATATTTTTTGTACGTTAAAGTTTCGTCGTAAGTTAATCGACGTAAGCTCGGGAATGAGATTATTTTGGGATTATAAGTATTATGCTATTTCAAACAAGGGATAAGTAAATTCGTGAAGGTGAGAGGGTAAGCAAATCGAAAAAAATAAATTTCGTCGAAATTTGACATGTTGGGATAAAATACGATCCAAGCTATAATACCCCGTATTTATGGACTAGTGTCATACAAGGTACCATATGACCATAATAGTATGAGGTATAAGGTGTATTAAAAATAAGTAGTATTTTAAGTAATTTGAGATGATTCTTAATTACGTGGGTAATTGATTAATTATTGGTTTAATGAGAGATTAACCATATAATTAAGGATTTGTGGATAATTGTAGGTGGGGGCAAAGCCCCTCACGTGGCACCAAGTAGAGGAGGATTGGATATGACTTGACTTTGGACAATTAATTAAGATGACACATGGATAATCTTCTAAGACACTCTTTGCAAACACATAGAAAGAGGAGGCATAATACTTATCCCTACTCTTATCTTGAATGAATACCAAGGATCCATTTCGTAAGTGGGTTATACAAATGCAAAGCCAAGAACTCTTATCTTGAATGGATACCAAAATTCATTTGGCAAATGAGTTATACAGAATACAAAGCCAAGGACGATAGTCACTCCATAATATAATAGCAACGGAATTTTTCGATTCTAAGAGAGTACAGTGTAATCCTTCTCAAGAATATCACACGAATTTTTTCCTACTTCAGGTATATTAAGGCTAAGCCCTTCCTTCATTTTGGTATGATCTCATAATTACATGTGTTTGATAACGAGGCATAAAGAGAAGTTCATACTCCCGAATTTATATACATTATCCTAGTCTCATAAATTACAGTATTCTCCTTATCGGGACTTCATATTTAATTGAGTATTGTCTTCTTCCAGTCAAGAGAGCAGAGAGCCTATATATACAGTATTACAGTATTTTCATTACCATCGAGCTATAATCGATGGGCAGGCCCTTATTGGGCAACCTCTTATCAAATGGTAAGTTATATACCGAGCCTGTTGTGGCCAAGCGCCTATGAGCGAGCCCAATTGGCCGAGATACAGAGCCTAGTATGGTCGAGCGCCTATGAGCGAGCCTACTATGGCAGAGCAGTTATATATATACCGAGCCTTATAGGGCCGGACAACTATTTTACTTACTATATTGAGAGAGTTGAGTCAGTATCAGCAAGTGAGTATATCTTTGACTCCCAGTTACTTTCAGTTATTATATTATCAGTTCAGTTTCAGCTTTCAGTATATTACCTTACATATTCGGTACATTATTTGTACTTACGTCCCTTTTGCCTGAGGACGTTGCGTTTCATGCCCGCAGGTCTCGATAGACAGGTCGAGAGTCCTCCAAGTAGGCGATCAGCTCGGCGGAAGATGTTGGTGCACTCCATTTGCTCTGAAGTTACTTGTTTGGTCAGTATGATTAAGATGTGTATTGTTTGGTATGGCGGGGCTCTATCCCTGCCTTTATGACAATTATGTATTCTTAGAGGCTTGTAGACAGATGTCATGTACGTAAAAGATTGTATGGCTTTGTCGGCCTATGTTCAGTGTATGAGTGGTTATTTTGATCTCATAGGCCATATGTCTTATGTATAAGTTGGTGTTACATGTTGTATTCTACCTATCTCATGACAACCTCTCCGGCTCAGTTATCTATGATAGTATGATACGAAAAGATACGTTATGTTGGTACTCTGTTGAGTAAGTTACCGGCTGCCCGTCGCGGTCTATCAGTTTGGGTCGTGACAAAAGTGGTATCAAAGCAGTTCTGTCATAGGGAGTCTACAAGCCATGTCTAGTAGAGTCTTGTTTATGGATGCGTCGTGCACCACACTTATAAGCAGGAGGCTACAAAGCATTTAGGACTGTCACTCTTTCTTCTTATTCTAGATCGTGTGGTAGAGCTCAGTTGTAGGAACTCAATTTCCTAAACTCTATCTTATTCATAATACAACGATACCGACATCCAGAAAGACGGTTGGTAAGAGATACAACTGGGTAAGAGTTGAGTTAGAGGAACTCGATTTTGCATGATGCTTATGATGGATAAATGTAAGGTCTTCAGCAGATCATAATTGTACTAAAACGTGTAAGCCTTTTGATAAGGAGCCTTAAGGCAGGAATATCTATCCACCTCTATTGTGAAAGGCAATAAGAGATTTAGAAGATAGATACAAGTTTCAACAAGTAAAAGAAGTAAGATGAAGGAGGGTACGAGGTACCCAGCTAGTGAAGATTATCATTATTTACCATTCATGAAGAAAAATATAAGTCTTTTGAGTTACCTTCAACAATAATAGAGGTATATATAATTGGCCACACCCATCTTAGTTATACCCTATTGGGGGCTAACAGGTGTAGTTTAAGAAAAGGACGGGATATCAAGATCCGGCTGGGTTAGAGTAACCCAAAATGGTGAATGGATTGTGTGTGTTAGTTGACATTTCCGAAGAATATTACAAAGGTTCTGATAGATCTCATTGTGAGGCATCCAGATGGTGCACTATAGAATATTACAATTAGATGTGAATACTAGCATGATCAATTTTTTTTTCCAGAAGATAGATACTGAAAGCCCGGAAGGGATAAATATTACCTTAGTGTGGCTCGCGTCCCTAGTAGAGCGAGAACGTTAAGCAACCCGAAGAGCCATTGGATAGAGCAAAGGGGAGTTAAGAACAAATGAAGGTCTTGTTCGAGTTTTCAGAATAAAGTGATAGACATAAATGTTAGCGAGGAAATAAGAAAAGAGTTAATGAAGCATTATGAGTAAGATATGATACATGGATGACAACGGTAGATAAAAAGATGACAGTATTACAGAGTCTATAGTCAAGTGAAGGAAAAGACGAGAGGTGACAGGCCTTGAGACAACAAAAGAGTATTGGCCATAAGGTCATATCCTCATTTCGAGAAATAAGTTTGTGACTCCAACGCGACTACCAGAAGGAAAAGTTAGACCCCAGAGTAATAGAAATCAGTATGGACTGATGAACAAGGTAAACTAAACATGAACTAGGGACTGAGTAATAGTCAGCATCATGAGAATTTCAGAGATTGCGTCCCGACGATAATAGAATGGAGGACAGAAGAATACCCTATAAAGGTCATTCAGGAAGACGCTTCCCAAAAGCAAGCAAGGTGCGCAAAGTTATGCTTAAGGGACTGTATGTGCCGGTTACACTAAGTGTCACCCTCGCGAGTGAGGAATTTTGTTATCCTTGGTACAGAAAGATTACCGCGAGGTGAGTAAGGATCATCGATGATATGAAAAGATGCCAAAGATGAAAAGGTAAAACATCTATATGTAGATCATCGTAGTACTAAATCTTAGTGCTCCCCTAAGGGGGATATGGTATGATGTGGCGTTAAGTCAGAATTAAGTGGTTCTAGTAACTTTGGAATGATAAAGGAAGAATGCGATAAAAAAATGAGAAAGGGATGAGATTGAACTCATTCAAATCCTACAGATATGCTATGATTCTAGAACATTATGCAAGCACGATGTCAAGGAGAGGAAGTAAGAGTTCTTACCCGAGATGTTATTGATTTATAAGAAACCAGTGCGAAACGTAAGTTAAGACAAAGAAAATAACCCAAGAAAGATTACGCGGAATATTGATATGAGAATGGGCCAACGAGTAGTTAGTAGTTGATTAAAGAAGAGTCTAGTTATGGCTAAATAAGAGGACACAGACAAATCAACAGATTGTGCAAGACGAACATAATGAACCCCAACATGGGAAATTCAGTCTCGCAGATACGACATCGTGACCCTTGGAAAATATTCAGACAAGAGTTGGGGTAGTTAAAGGTACCATATGAATATTATGGAAATAAAAGATAGTCCTACTGGGAAGACAGTCAAAACTTCAGTTTCGGAGCACCCCTACAAGCACAAGGGCATGGAAATAAGTAACTACGGATAATTATAGGCGAGGAAGAGCATAAAAATTCCGTCAAGTATACGATGTAATAAGCTCGCAGCTTTACAAGAGTCAGAGGGTCCTCCCTAAGCACGACAACGAAAGACTAGCTGAGGAAATAAGGAAGAAGGCTTCGACCTAAGCATAGTAACTTGAAGAAGGAATGGTCTTGTAATAGCAGTCTGACACTCTCACTACAATATTGTATACACTCCATAAGAAAGTGGCACCTATCGGATCTAATGAGCGGGAAATGAAACCAAAAGTAATATTCGAGACCATGTGAGTTGCACAAAAATTCCGGCATGCATGGGAACTAAGATAAGCTAAGTATACACGCAACAGAGGGGCAGAAAGACCAGGAAAAATAATAGTTTACGTTAAAGGAAGCTCAGAAGGAACAAAAGGGATTGTGCACTTAAGACTTCAGAGTGATATCCATGCAGGATATATGTTGACATTCATACAACCGTAGAAGACTCCGGTATAAGTTAAAAGAAGGAATTGAGCCTAGGGCATAGACAAAGGATTGAATGGTCAGAAGATTGTATCATGGATATTCCATAGCGCCCATGAAAGGCTAAAGCAATAACTAATACTAGGAGCCGTAAATCTGAAGATAGCTTAAGCCTACATAAAGGCTGATCAGAAGGAAGAGGAAACTAAAGAGTTACATCAACCAAGTAAGTCAGGAGTTTGATTATTGGACCTAGAAAATTATAGAAATCGTAATTAAAAACATTGCAGAATCACCCTTAATATCAGAGGTACAAGAGAGATAGTACAATAATCGTATTCCATAACGCCTCTACGAGAAAGCTAGTTAGAAGAGTACCAGCCTCATAAGAAGTCAGTATGAAGCTCCCACTGGATTGTGTATGCACCAGAGGTGCAAGTATTATAATAGAGCTTCAAGTCATGGATGCGAATTATACCTATGTGGAAGGGAGGTCATAAAAGAGATGGAAGATGTGAGGCGAGATTTTTAAGGTAAGTAAGGTAAATGTGAACAACGTATGAGATACTCAAATATAGAAGGTTGCGAACAATCCATACTTTAGATAAAGGACTAGAAGCGTTGGGATTCTATATCTAGGAATGATAGCGGTGTCATTGATGGCATATCTTCTAGCTTATGGTTTCTAGGTACCGAGAGACCTAGTCAAGAGAGTAAAGAAGAGTTAGATACGATATAATGTCTCGCTTGATATTCCAGAATAACATAAGGAAATCTATGGTGCAAGCAAGTTGAAGGAAGGTTGGGAGTAGTATAAATGGATATGTGTAGATCGCAAGCTAAAGTAGGATAGAGCGACAAAATCTTAGGAAAACAGGAGTAAGTACAAGAAAGGGCGAGTGAGAAGGTAACGAGAAACGGATGAGTCCTCGGGATTAAGCCCATGAAAACAAGAGAGATGATGGCTTCTCTAAGTTATAGAAAGCCCAGTATAGCCTGAATGAACTCAAAGGAATCTAAGACTAGTAGCATTTAGAAGAGATGGAATGCTGGCCTGGTAGTAGAATGAAGGTGTAATTGTGTTAGATGAAGGATTGCATTTAGACCTTCGATGGAGTAATGATTTGAAGAGGATTTCATGGATTGTACGGAATTAAAATACCCACGTAAGGTGAATCACATTGGGATGCTATTAAATATGATTATTGAAGTACAGTATCGCCCCTAAGTGGATCAGGAAAATCACTTCAAATATTCCTCGATGCAACATAAACCCTAGTGGCAATGTATTATGTAAGAAGTTTCAAGTTATCAGTGGTATATTGTAGATCAATATTGAGGCGAATCATAATGGATGGACAAAAGTCACAAAGTATAAGCAGAGATTAGGTCGTCATTCCTAAGATGAACAGTAATGAGGAAGCATTAAAAGACTTAGCTTTATGCATATAGGACAAGCAACGAGAGTAACCTGAAATTTGGTAGCAGACCTCAGTAACAATAAATCAAAGTAAGAGTTATGGTATAGTATGACCTACTTAGATGTAGTAAAGCTAATGACGCCCAGATGGACAACTTGACATAATTTTGTATATGTTCACAAAGTGAGGCCTAGAAATTGGCTAAGAGCTGGAGGAAAGTCGTGGTATGAGAAAGAAGACTAGGGGGGATACCCTCGCCTTTGGATTTATTCAAAGAACAGTTTCCTAAATGGCAAGGAGAATATTAAAGTATTCGCAAGAGCTATGGGTTATGAGAATGATAAATGTATTAGTCAACATTCGAGGACGAATGTTCCAAAGGGGGGAATAATGTTACGCCCCATATTTTTTGTACCTTAAATTTTCGTCATAAGTTAATCGACGTAATCTCGGGAATGAGATTATTTTGGGATTATAAGCTTTATACTATTTCAAACAAGGGATAAGTAAATTCGTGAAGGTGAGAGGGTAAGCAAATCGAAAAAAATAAACTTCGTCGAAGATTAATATGTTGGGATAAAATACGGTCTAAGCTATAATACCCCGTATTTATGGACTAGTGTCATACAAGGTACCATATGACCATAATAGTATGAAGGTGTATTAAAAATAAATAGTATTTTAAGTAATTTGAGATAATTCTTAATTACGTGGGTAATTGGTTAATTATTAATTTAATGAGAGATTAACTATATAATTAAGGATTTGTGGATAATTGTAGGTGGGGACAGAGCCCCCACATGGCAGCAAGTAGATGAGGATTGGATATGACTTGACTTTGGACAATTAATTAAGATGACACATGGATAATCTTCTAAGACACTCCTTGCAAACACATAGAAAGACAGAGACATAATACTTATCCCTACTCTTATCTTGAATGAATACCAAGGATCCATTTCGTAAGTGGGTTATACAAATGCAAAGCCAAGAACTCTTATCTTGAATGAATACCAAAATTCACTTGGCAAATGAGTTTATACATAATACAAAGCCAAGGACGATAGTCACTCCATAATATAATAGTAACGGAATTTTTTGATTCTAAGAGAGTACAGTGTAATCCTTCTCAAGAATATCACACGGATTTTTTCCTACTCCACGTATGTTAAGGTTAAGCCCTTCCTTCATTTTGGCATGATCTCATAATTATATGTATTTGATAACGAGGCATAAAGAGAAGTTCATACTCCCGAATTTATATACATTATCCTAGTCTCATAAATTACAGTATTCTCTTTATCGTGACTTCATATTTAATTGAGTATTATCTTCTTCCAGTCAAGAGAGCAGAGAACCTATATATACAGTATTACAGTATTTTCATTACCATCGAGCTATAATAGATAGGCAGGCCCCTATTGGACAACCTTTTATCAGATGGTAAGTTATATACCGAGCCTGCTGTAGCCGAGCGCCATGAGCGAGCCTAGTTGGTCGAGATACAGAGCCTAGTATGACCGAGCGCCTATGAGCGAGCCTACTATGGCTGAGCAGTTATATATATACCTAGCCTTATAGGGCCGGACAACTATTTTACTTACTATATTGAGAGAGTTGAGTCAATATCAGCAAGTGAGTATATCTTCAGATTATCTTTGACTCCGAGTTATTATATTATCAGTTCAGTTTCAGCTTTCAGTATATTGCCTTACATACTCGGTACATTATTTGTACTGACGTCCCTTTTGCTTGGGGACGCTGCGTTTCATGCCCGCAGGTCTCGATAGACAGGTCGAGAGTCTTCCAAGTAGGCGATCAGCTCGGCAGAAGATGTTGGTGCATTCCATTTGCTTCGAAGTTGCTTGTTTGGTTAGTATGATTTAGATGTGTATTGTTTGGTATGGGCGGGCTCTGTCCCTACTTTTATGACAATTATGTATTCTTAGAGGCTTGTAGACAGATGTCATGTACGTAAAAGATTGTATGGCCTTGTCAGCCTATGTTCAGTGTACGAGTGGTTATTTTGATCTTATAGGCCATATATTTTATGTATAAGTTGGTGTTACATGTTGTATTCTACCTATCTCACGGCAGCCTCTCCGGCTCAGTTATCTATGATAGTATGATACGAAAAAATATGTTATATTGGTACTCAGTTGAGTAAAGTAACGGATACCCGTAGCGGCCCATCAGTTTGGGTCGTGACAATTTTCTTCGCAACAATTTCCAGAATCATTTAGTTGCTACTTTAAGTTTTACTTATTTTTGTTTGACTTTTTAAAAAATTCTCTCATGCTTTTAAAGTTTTATAGTTTTTGCAAAACATAAAATTAACTCTTCTTTGTCGATGATTGGTTTTAAAATAATTTTGCAAAAATGATGAAGCTCTTTTTCACTAGTTTGAAGCAAAAATCACCTCAAGTTTTCGCTTTTAAAATACCACATTAAATATTGAACGTAAAAGTTATTACTTATTACTACTACTTTAGTAATAGTACTTTACAATTCTTCTAAGGTATGTTATTAAGGTATTCATTTTGCCATTTTCTTTCCTTTTCTCTCATAAAGAAAGAGTGTCATTATCTAAAAATTAGAATATATATTATTTACTTATCTAGTAGAAGGTAGTACACATTACCAGATCGGTGAAATACAATCAAACCACTTTATAAGAGTCTCGTTTATTTCGAAGTATTTTTGACTGCTATAATAAAATGTTGTTACAGTAAACGGGTTGATACACCACTCACGCCACTATCTCAGAAAAAACAAAATAAAAAATTAAAGTCGTTATCATGGCTTGGAAGTTTCGAACACGGAAGCAAAATAAACGTAGCAAGAGGGAATGGAAGGTCTTTTTTGTGTTGACTGGTCAGCTAATGACTTTAAGCTGTCGACATTTACAAGGACAAAAATATTGTATTTTTTCTTTTCGAACTTTCAATTATTTATTTCTTTGACTCTACTTGATATAGGAAATGACCGAAAATTAAATCAGAGGATAATGTATAAAATAGAATAAGGATTTACTGTACATTACGCGAATTCGAGTCAAACTCCTACGTCATTAACAGTTAAAAATTGATTCAAACTCTTAAAAAGTAGCGTTAAAAGTAATTTAATAAAGTATCCGAGGCTAATTCGAGTATTCAGAAGCAATAAAAGAATGAAAGTATGATTTATCAATCAAGTCCAACTAATAATATTAAATTTTCTTTAAAATAGGTCTGATAGTCATAGCAGCCTCCCAGAAGACAACACAGTTATCTTCGCTAGCCCACTCTGTAAAATATGTATAAGACATTTAACAACAACAACAACAACAACAACCCAGTATAATCCCACTAGTGGGGTCTGGGGAGGGTAGTGTGTACGCAGACCTTACCCCTACCCTGGGGTAGAGAGGCTGTTTCCAAATGACCCTCGGCATCCTTCCCTCCAAGAACTCCCCACCTTGCTCTTGGGGTGACTCGAACTCACAACCTCTTGGTTGGAAGTGGAGGGTGCTTACCATCAGATATTAATATATAATAGTATATATTTTGTTGCCTATTATTTTTTAAAGCCGTTATCCTAAGTGGACAGTAGAGGTCCAATTTGGCCCAATGGGCTATATCAGAGTTGGACAAATGGGCTCATTCAAATGACTTTGTAGGAAATGGGTCTGATGAAAAAGCCCATACATCCATTTTAAGAACTGAATTGCAGCCTACAGTGAAGTTAGGCCCAAAGTGAATAGGCAACAAAGTAGTTAGGACTACAAAACTTTTAGTCAAGTACCACAACGTATTGGGTCCAACAAACTCCAACACAACCCAAAGTTTATGTGATCCATTTTACATTTGGAATTTTTACATTCTTATACGCTATTTGAAACTTTATTACCCTCACTACTTAAGTTTCAATTTAATTACATCTTATATACAAATTTATCAATTATGTACATTTTAGGAATTAAATGAGTATCCCTTTATATTATGAATCAATTATTTTCCATCCTTATTCTCTCTCTCATGCTCTCTCTCTCTCTCTCTCTCTCTCTCTCTCTCTCTCTCTCTCTCTCTCTCTCTCTCTCTAATTCTCAATCCCTAATTCCAGTAATGTAGAGCAAAGGAAAAGAGAGCAGCAATTCCATGCTTATTGAAATTGCAGTAATGTAGAGCTAAAGGTGTTGCATAATTGGTGTTCAAATTCCAGTAATGTTGCACAATTAGTGTTCAAACTGAAATTGTCAATCAATAAATTTTGAAGGTGTTTGACTCTTCACCATTGACAGCCATTAAAAAGCTTTGAAGCTTTGAATTCGAATTTGAGTTTTCAAAAACCATTTTTTGTTTGGATTGGGTGTTGTTGCAAACAATTGAGAATATTGTTTGGAGTTTATATCTCAATTTTGAGGGTGTTTTGGTAAAGATTAGACTTGATTTTGGCTGAATTTCAGATTGAAACTCGAAGAAGAAAAAGAAGACATGACATACATTATACTTATGAAATTGTAGTAAAGTTGTAGTAAAATTATAGAAAAATTATATTATGTTGTTTATATATATTTTTTATTTAAATATTGTATGAAAGTTGAACAATATTGTATAAAAATTATATTTAAGTTGTATGATATTGTAATTGTATATAATTAGGTAGAAATAATGTATGAAAGTTGTAGATAAGTTGTATAATATATAATTAGTTGTATGGAATTTATTTTTACTATGTATAAATCAGATACAAAATATACAAAAGACATATTATATAAAATTTATATAAAAATTATATTTAAGTGGTATGATATTATAGTTGTATATAACTGGATAGAAATAATATATGAAAGTTGTAGATAAGTTGTATAATATATAATTAGTTGTATAAAATATATTTTTACTATGTATAAATCAGATACAAAATATACAAAAGATATATTTTATAAAATTTGTATAAAAATTATATTTAAGTTGTATGATATTGTTGTATTTAGCTGAGTAAAAATAATATATGAAAGTTGTAGATAAATTATAATAAGTTGTATACTATATAATTTATTTTTAATTTATATTTTGTTGTAGATGTATTAAATTTGTACAAAATTTATTTTTAATTTGTATGTTGTACCATGTCGTTATACATTTACCATCATTGATCTAATCGAAGCCCTCATGTAATAATCATATATACTATAGTTCATAGTACATATCAATGTGTGTTATTGAAATTCCTATGTCTACTGAGAATTTGCAAGATGGGCAACCAGATCTACTTCTCCTAATAAAATTAGGCCAAAGGAAAATTTTAGTTTTTCATGCATTACTCGCTGCAAATTTCAGTTACGGGCAGCGTTCAGAGTTGCCAATGATAAGGAGAACTCACAAATACAAAAAACAAATTGATTGAAAAGGCAAAGGTGAACAATAGAGCCTTTAGATAATCAAACCATGTCTCCTCAAATGCAAAGTTCCCTTTTTTCTTTCGTTATTACGGGGGAAGATAACAGTGCAGTCACAATACAAAGACAAAAGATTGATCGAAAAAGCAAATTACGCTGCAAAATTTAGAGCCGGGAAGATGTAACCGAGTAAACGGCAAGAAAAAGGAAAAGAGGAGAGGAGAAAAAAGAAAAGAAAAGAGTGTAACTAAATCCCTTAATTTAAGATACTAATGATGGATTGTATATTTTTTACAAGCAAACTTCAGTTAGGGTGGGTAATATGCAAATCTAGGATAATTTTGATAAATAAGTTTCAAATATTGTATAGGAACGAAAAAATCCCTAAACATTTTTAGTAGGAGCACTTAAATGGACAAAGAGTGATTAGAGTCTAACCCTCCTCGTGTATTGTTCCAAGTCCCTTATTGTTTTGTCCAAGTTGATTTAATTTGGACAAATACTAATTCGCACCCGATATTTATACAAAATAATAAATCTCTCTCTCTTTCTCTCTCTATATATAAAAACTGAATTTGAATTAAAAGATAATTTTGAATTTATAGATAAAGTTTCAAAATTCAAATTTAAATTAAAAATAAAAATTTATCTTTTTTTATCATGTTATCATACTTAATTAGGTTAATGATCATATGCAATCATGTTAGAAACTTTTGTTATATTTTTTAATTATTTAAATACTACTTCACCTCTGGAAAAAAATAATAATTCCATATAACTATAAAACTCTTTCACATTTAAAACCCTATAATTATAGTTCTTTAAAACAATATAGCTAGATTTGAATAAAGTGAATTTCTTTTAAAATAAATGTAATATATATATGGTACACGTCTATGTTTATCCAAATAACAAAAACGAGTTTAAAAATCGAATACAAGTTTACTTACATATATAATGAAGTAGACATACATGCTGGAGAAAGAAACATCACAAATATCAGTCAATATTAAACAAAGTTATTTTTTTTTCTTTTTGAAGAAAATTTGTTTGAAGAGTCAATTTGTATAAATGGACATTAAACAAATAACAAAACTTTGGCTATACATAGATTATAAGATAAGGATATCTTAGAATATTTTTTTTATTTATATTGTGTGTCGTTTTTAAAAAATCACTATTACTAACAAACTGATATGATATTCGAATTTGAATTTAAATGCAATTTGAGTAGTTTGCATTGAAGTTAAGCCAAATATGGTGTCGAAAAATAAACTACTTGGCAATTTTTAGATAATATATGCAATGTTATATAATAACAATCAACTAATTTAACATTTAATGATTCAAAGAACAAAATTTTTGTATATATAGGGTATTAAAAATTCAAAATCCATGGCTAGAGATATCGATAAACTTAAAATGGAGTCATACTGAAATAAAGTTTTTCCGGCTAAAGAATCATTTAAATTTTTAGATAGCCGATTAAAGTGAACTTTAAATTAAGGATAATATCTTCACTTGTATCATTATACAGATAATCATTATTGAAATATACATAAAGTTTTATAAATTGTAATTTCAAAATAGAAATATTTTTTAAAAGATAATATCATATTAATAAGAGTTCAAGTCATATTAAAAGAGTCACGTGTAATCAAAGAATCATTTATATTGTATCAACCTTTGTGCGTTGCCATAAATATAAGTTATTATTTCTCTTTGCGGCTATTTTTAGGTTCCAATGACACCAGTGAGAATAATACAAAAATAAAATTATTACTACGACATTTGAGAAAATGTTAGTCTTTTTTCATGTAGTGTTTTTAATTAATTTATTTAGAAGGTTTAAATTTTAATGTTATTTACATATAATTCAAATAGCTCAGATATTTAACATGGTTAATGTCAAATATCAAAATGGAGTCATATTGGAAAAAAAAAATTCACTGGCTAAAGAATTTTTTAAATTTTCAGATAGTCAACTAAAATGAGTTTTGAATTAATGATAATAATGCCACTTATATTATTATAAAAATATTTATTATTGAAAAATAAAGTTTTAGAAACTGAAATTTTAAAAAAGAAATATTTTTTAAGAGATATCAACACACCAAATAAGAGTTCAAGTAATAGTAAAAGAGTCAAGTCGGATCCAAAGAATCATTCATAGTTTCAACATTTGATTGTTTTGCCATAAATATGAATTATTATTTTGTTCCTGACTATCTTTAGGATCCAATGACACCGACGATAATGATATCAAAAAAGAAAAATAGAAGAAATGGTTAATTTTTTTCATGTAGTGTTTTTTATTAATATCCAATGATTACCTACATTACCGAGAAAGTTTAAATTTTAAGATTATTTATATATAATTCAAATAACTTAAATATTTGACATGATTTGTGTTCGCGCATTCGCGCGGGTGCTAATACTTGTCTAACGGCAAGAGTCACAAATTCAAGTGAGTATCAGTTAACCATAGTTAACGGCTTAGCGCATAAAAGCTTATATATATGCCTGACATATCTTTCATTCATTTGCTTAGTTGCGAGTAATTTTTTACCTTTCAAACGATAGCCTCTTGGTCACCACACTACTTTTCCTATCAATTTCTAAAAAGTAATAAAAAGAAGTATTTTATATAATTCTAAAGGAGGTGATCAATGCCTTTTTTCAGCGAGAAAATAAAGTCTTAGTTGTATTTAAGAATTTCTCAGTACACATTCCTATATTATGTTCCATTAATCATAGTACTTTCTTGCCTTTTCGTTTTTAATTTTTATTTTAGGATAATTTGTTTGTTAGATAAGCGACCTTACTTTCGTACACAAAATTCTAATTCCTTTGACATGAAGACTGAAACACCCAATCAATCGGAATCCGAAACCTAATTGTTGTATTTTTGGACTCAAGCGACCAAACTAGATTTAAAAAAAATTAGGCACCATTATATATATAACGTGGTAATTCACCACGCTATATCTTAACAACACGTTTGTCCGTTAAGGTATAGCGCGGTGAGTAACCGCGCTATATGTATAGCGCGCATATATACCGCGCTATACATAAATGTTGAGCCCACCAATAATTCTTCTGCACTTAAGTGACACACCAATAATTCATAGGGGTATAGCGCGCATATTTAAGGCGCTATACATCAAATAATTATACCCCCGAAATATTTGTAAAAATGTATTAAGGATCCTTCAAGTCTTCCGAAATATTTGTTCGTTAAATATTTGTTAGTTAAGTTATTTTGCATTTTGTCATAATGTCCGAAGAGTGAAAAATTAGGGTTTTATTATATTGGGGGGAGGAGAGGGGAGGGAGGTGAGGTTGTGGTGGAGAATAACTCAATACGCCATAGTTATTCTCCACAATGTCATGTTAAGTTGCCACTTACAATGGAGTATGATACATTGGTATCGTTGTTATGTAAAAACAAAATGAGTGTGAGCAAACGTTCGGTGAATATTAAAGTAACCGGAAGATATCTGTATTCTGTTACTCCGCAAGGGGTTGATTGCTATGCTGAGTTTAACAACGAAGACGATGAAACTGTGAAAGATTTTTTGAGGACTCCGGATGAACACCGAGAATTTCTTGTGATAAAAATATTGGAAATGTACGTCAGGACTGAAAACATTCACAATAATAAGGATTCGCAAAGTAGGGATATCCCTCAATCATCGGGTGGTTATTTTGGAGCAGTTTTAGCGGAATAGGTTCCGGGTGAAAGAGTTTGGCCTGATCTAAACTTATCTCCGGGGGCGAATGAGGAACAAGGAAATAATTTGTACCCTAGTTTACATAATCCACAAGCTGAGTGGTAAACTTCAATTTTTCTTTGTGTTACGATGTTTATTTTTATGTATTGAATTTGCATTAACACTCATATATTACACAAGAGGTACCAGCCATATATGAATTTTACAAGTTATGAACCAACTGCTAGTTGGAATATGCCTAGTTTTGGTGTATTGGATCATGGTGGTCCATCCGGGAGTCATCATCAACAGGATAATGTGTATCATGAAATATCAACACATTATGATTTGTAAGTGAAGTGATAAAGTGTATATGTAAAGTTTGGATAAATTTGAGAAACTTATTATTTTATTGGTTGTGTAGGGGAAACGAGCAACTTGAATGTCTTGTCCTTACTCAATTTCCCGAAGACGACATATATAATCGGGATCTGGCAGATGCGCAGAGTCAGGAATAGAATAGTGATTATGACAACAATGCTGATGAGTCTGGAGATGACACACCCTTCCCCGATGAGGGTGATAATGATGAGGACGAGAATGCTGAACCTCATTTGACGAGGGAGCATGCTCCACCTCTCGTTAAACCAAGAGTGTGCTAGTCCCATGTACCGTTTCATTCAAGGAGATTCCCTACCTTGAACATTTGCCAAGTATGCCGGTTGTGGATTCCCTTACAAGGGATCTTAACAAAATTCGGACAACAATGTGGGATGAATCTAGAGCAACAGTACTGTCAAAGGACATGCTTTTTGCTGATAAAGCGCACCTAAGTAGGGCGATGCGAATGTACAACATAAAAGAGTATCGTGAGATCATGGTTCATGAGTCATCTCCGGAAGTATACAAGGTTATTTGTCGTAGATGATATCAAGGTTGTAATTGGATGCTGCATGCGAGGAAGTTGAAAACAAATATATGGGTTGTGGGTAAATACTTTGGCACCTACAATTGTGAAATGGACACATTCAGTAGGAATCATTTTAACTTGAATGTTGACTTGATTTCTCTTGTCTTGATTCCACACTGTAACGACACGACTTGTCATTTTGAATATCTATGTTCCTTTCGACAATTTGAAGTCTTGATCAGCTTTGTAATGTGTACTATGACTTGTGTGAATTGTCGGCTTTGGTTTTCGGATGATTCGAGATTTAATTGAGAGAATAATCCTTGTTTAGAAGTTTAAATAAAAAGAGTTGATCGATTTGTCTTTTTGTGCTAACGACTCTGGAATGGAGTTTTGATAGTTCTAATAGCTCCGTATGGTGATTTTGGACTTAGGAGTGCGTCCGAATATTCATTTTGAAGTTCGTAGTTAAATTCGGCTTGAAATGGCAAAAACAAGAAATTTAAAGTTTGGAAGTTTGACCGGGAGTTGACTTTCTGATATCAAGGTTAGAATCATATTTTGGCAATTGGAATAGCTTTGTTATGTCATTTATGACTTGTACGCAAAATTTGAGTTCATTCCGGATTGATTTGCTATGTTTCGCCATCGAACCTAGAATGTTCGATGCCGATTAATCAAGAATACGTGGTATTACATTAAGCAAATGGGCTCCAAATTCAATTTTGATTGCAGAATTAGATCCGTATTGAAATTACGGAGCCATAGCAAAATGAATCGTTGAATTCAGACATCGTATGAGAGAGTTATGCCTATTTCCGTGTCAGAGACGATTTATCATCGCCGCGAGCACCCAGGGTAGCGTGGGGAACTAGACCTGGCACTGGGAATTTTGGGATACTGGAAACTTCCCCACAGGCAGCTCCCCACGTTACCTGTGGCGCCCGAAACAGCTGAGGGTCTATAAAATGGGGTTCTTGCCATTTTTACTCATTTTTGAGTTTATGGAGCTTGGTTTAGGCGATATTTGGGCGATTTTCACGGATAAACATTAGGGGTAAGTGTTACTTATCCTATATTGATTATATTTCATGATTCCATGTTCATTTACATCATGAATCCGTGAATTTATGGAAGACAAATCAGATTTTTATACTTCCAAAAATGTAAAATGAAGATTTGAAGGTCAATCCGATGTCAGAATTTGATATTCTTTATATGGTTGAACTCGTAACGGAACGGGTTTTCAGATTTTGTAAGTTTTGTTGGATTTTGATACGTGGGCCCCGCTATTGATTTTTGAATTAATTTCGGATTTGTATTGTGAAATTTAGCATTTTCATATGGAATTGATTCCAATACATTGTGTTGATTGTATCGAATTATTTTGACTGAGATTCGAGGCGTTCGGAGGCCGAATCATGAGGAAAATATTTATTGGAATAAAGAATTTGATCGGATTGAGGTAAGTTACTCTTCTAATCTTGGAGCTGAGGGTATAAACCCTGAATTATACATGTTATGTGTTTGGTGTTGAGGTGACGCACATGCTAGGTGACGGGCGTGTGAGCGTGCACCGTGTGAACTGTGATTCCGTTATTTTTTTGGTACTGTATAGTTAACTGAACTTATCTGAAATCATGGAAATCTCTACGTACTAGAGCTCTTGAGCTGAGAATCATGTTAAAATCATGTTGAGGTTATATGCTAGTATTATTGAGAACTACAAAGGTCATATTGTTGTTGAATTTGTTTAAATTGCAATTTTAAAACTCAGTCATGTGCAATTATTTCATATCATCTCTCAGTATCTTTTGTTATTTATTGATTCATCATATCATCATTTTTGGGATGATTTTATGACATTGTGAGCCCAAGAGACTGGAAAGATTGATGACTGAGTGAGGCCGAGGGCCTGATTGTGAGGATGATTATGGGATCGGGGTTGGCTTTATATATATATATTATTATTTATGGGATCAGGCTGCATGCCATATCATGAGTGACTTATTTATGCCATGATTGGCTTGTTATATCGCTTGGGCTGAAAGAGCCCTTTCGGAGTCTGTACACACCCCCAGTGAGCGCAGGTACCTACCGAGTACGAGTGCCGAGTGACTTGGGAGGATTGAGTGACTGTGAGGCATGAGTGACTGTGAGGATTGAGTGACTGGGAGAACTGAGTGACTATGGGGATTGAGTGACTGGGAGGACTGAGTGACTGAGAGGATTGAGTGACTGAGAGGGCTGAGTGAAATGATACTCTGAGAGTATGCATATGGTTTTATCACTGAGGTACATCGCATTGACATGCACACTTAATATACATGCATAGACATGCATTCTTCTCATGTTGTACGGTATCATGTCATTCATGACTTCTCACACATATTGGCATATGGGCATATTGATGCATTTTCCACTGGATTTGTGGAAAGAAAATGAAACATCTTATTTATTATTGAAAGAATTTTGAGATAATTATTGTTTTCAAACTTATTTACATTTTTGGAAACTTCGATAAACGATTTTGAGTTTCACTGATGTACTTGAAAGGAAGAACTATTTTTGGAAATTATTATTTAGCTGAGCATTTTTCCTCTGAATTACTTCTTGTACTATTTGATTTACGTTGTTATGGATTGTGATGGACTATTGGTTTTGGACCCGACCTTGGTAAAAGCTCGTCACTGCTTTCAACCTAAGGTTAGGTTTGTTACTTACTCAGTACATGGGGTCGGTTGTACTGATACTACACTTCTGCACATTGCGTGCAGATGTTGGCTATTGTTGTTGTTGTGCTCGATGGTTGCCGGATTTGAAGATGTACCTGCATTCTTATGGAAGCTGCCTTTTGTTCATGGTAGCCTTAGATTATAAAAACTATGTTTATGCACTTTTCAAACAGAAGATGTATTTACTTAATTCAACTTTGTAAATTCTATTCTTAGAAGCTCACGATTTGCACTAACAGTCCTTGGGGAGTGTATTATAGTCAGTTAATTATTAATTGAATTCGATTGTGTTATTTGGCTTACCTAGTAGGTGAGGTTAGGTACCATCACAGCTAGTTGGATTTTGGGTCGTGACAAGTTGGTATCAGAGCTCTAGGTTCATAGGTTCTACAAGTCATGAGCAAGTGTCTAATAGAGTTTTGTGGATCGGTATGATGGCATCCATACTTATCTTCGAGAGGCTACAAGGCATTTAGGATAATTCCCATCTTTCTTTCCTTACTGTGCGGAATTGATTCAGCTTGAAATATAACTCTTTGAATTCCTTCCACGCATTTGTGTGCACATGTGAGCGCTCGGTATTAGCTGTGCATCGCCTGCTTGTGATTCCATGACCGATGTTGAAGATGTGTATTCTTTGTTTTGGTGATGGGCCAGTCTGGAGGACTTGAGGCCAAATTTAGACCGCAGCTTAGGCTCGGTAGCTTCAGTTGTGTGAACTTATACATTTGGACTCATATGTCCAGTAGTGTCCCTATGAGTGGAATTTGTGGCTTGATGAACGGTTGAATAGCTATATGATGAGCATGATGTGACTACAAAATGTGTCCAGATGGTTTGAATATGACATGATGAGTTTGTTTGGGATGTGAAAAGGACTATTGGTGCTTAATTTCTGTCTTGATGTGACTTATAGTCTCGGGTTATGAGTGTGTTGAATGATCTTTCACGTTGTTAAATTGTGGGACAAATGAAATTCTCATGTCTTGTTAATGAGTTTGGACTCAGAAAGATTAAGTGATTGCGTAGTAATTGTGGTTGCAAAAGGGTATAACAAGATGCCAATTTGAGGTTAAGTAGGTAGGTTATCTCCTGTAGAGTAATCTACGTCGGTGTATTCCTTATAATGTTGAGTGGAGAGTTACTTTTCTACCAGCGGAGGGTATGTGTTGAGATTTGAATTCGAATCTAGGTGAGAAAGTTGACTCGACTGTCAAGAGAATAAATGCGAGCTTAACAAATAAATTGAGGTATTTTTATGGTTTGTGTTACCTGAGCTTGTGAAGAATTTTCGTTGAAATGACTATAGTATTATGGTAGTAATAGAGTTTTGATATTGTGAGTTATGGGATGTTTTGTTCTATGGGTTTGAGCCAAGTGGAGGAGCCTACTATTGACGATTTGATTTCATGGTTATGTGTTATACTGGTTTCGGTTGGAGGCATACATGTGAATCGGTTATGACTTGCACAGATTGAGATCGAGGATGACTCGAGTAAAGAAATTCCTGGATACAGGTTACATTACACTTTATGAGTATATGAAAATCACGGAATGAGTTGAGTTGTTATTCGTGACGGATATAGTGTGCACATTGTATGAATTTGCTTGGTTGCATTAAGGCATGGTTACTTCTTTGGGGTGTTGTTGTGCTAATTGAGCATAGGCAGTTCAGCCCGTTTGGGCGGTGAAATTGAGATTTGAGGAGAGTAGGTGACTCTCGAGTAAATTCTAGTGGGTATGATAATTATATATAGCAATTGAGAATGTTTCCGGACTTGCGTATGGATAAAATCTGAGATTTTCGTTTGATGGTGCCTGGACTTGCAGGAATTCTGTATGACTATGGATTCTACACTTTTGTATAAGGAAGGTAAGAAGAACAATTTCAAATTCACATAAGGTATTCTTAGAGTAAGGATTACAGTTGTAGTAGTTTTGAAGGTGCTTAAGAAGAGTACAATTGCTTAGGGTCCGTAGGGCGTTGTGGTTCTATGTTNAAATTTTAAATTCACATAAGGTATTATTAGAGTAAGGGTTACAGTTGTAGTAGTTTTGAAGGTGCTTAAGAAGAGTACAATTGCTTAGGGGTCGTAGGGCGTTGTGGTTCTATGTTAGGTTGTGGGGTGAGTTATGCTTAAAAATCGTGGTGTTTTAGCAAGGAGGGGTATCAACTTGGAGGCAAATTCGGAAGGGACTTGGAGAAAATATAATGACTGGGTAGTAGGATAGATCAATACGGTAATGGTATGATCGGTATTTTGGTTACCTATAATGTGGTGAGACGTTACAGATATTTTGGTGGCAATATTCTTGGGTTTGGTGACTTGCGTTGTTTGGTTGAGTTGGAGAGATTCGGTCTTGATGGCTTGGTTGTGCAAATGAATTCCAAAGTATTCTTGATGGTTTCTACCGGTGTGGAGAACGTCTTATGTATTGTGATTTCCTCCTGGAAAGAAGCAAGAGAAAGGTTTCTAACTAAAAGGGTATGTAAATTATTGGTGACTCAAAGTTGATAATGGGATTCTTGTGCTTGTCACATGATGGAATAATAGATGCGGTATGTTGTGCGGGATTAGGATTTACATGTACAATGTGACAGTTCAGTCTTGAAGAGAAGGTAACGAATTTTGGACAACATGGGCGGTTCCAAATAACTAGATGAACACTATTACTACTTGGTGTTGTATGAGAAGGGGGCGAATTTCAGAAGGCGCATTGTATTTTGACTTACAGATGTATAATTAGTATTGCGGCACTCA
Source organism: Nicotiana otophora (assembly GCA_000715115.1). Taxonomy (NCBI): domain Eukaryota; kingdom Viridiplantae; phylum Streptophyta; class Magnoliopsida; order Solanales; family Solanaceae; genus Nicotiana; species Nicotiana otophora. The sequence goes on from AWOL01S0002836.1 coordinate 57,789, forward strand.
CATGGTTGATAGACTGCTGATATTCAATTTTTTTGTTATGTGGCACGGAAGAATTTTTGGAGTATTTCTTGTGGCATTATCGTGCATAAAAGATGTGTTAGTCATTCGAAGGCTAGAATTGAGCTCAATTATGATGATTTACGTGTCCTATAAATTTGAAATTTGGGAGTTTCAGGAGTAGATTGTTTCATGGTTGCGGACTGTGAAGTCGTGGTCGAAGCTAGTCCGATGATAGGATGTATTATGAATCAGTCACGTTGAATTTTTGGAGGGTTATTTGTCTATTTGGGGGTGCCCAGATTTGATTTGGGGGTCCATTGGTAGGCCCAATTAAGATGCATATTCTACACCGAGTCGGATTGGTTGGCTTCATACTACTATTGTCGAAGAATGTTCCATTTGGTTGATGTTGGGCTTGTTTGTGCTCTGAGATGATCTGTAAGTTACTCCTTTATGCTACGAGGAGTTGTGATTCATTGGTTATGTGCACACATGGTGCGGTTCTATTTGAGCTTTATAGCAGAATTTGAGTGTGATGAGTATTTGGGTATTGCATGATCGATTGCGTAATGGTTATGTTCTTTCAGGTTTTATGTGGTATTTGTATCATTTGGCTCTCTGTCGTTATTGATTTTTAAGCAGGGTGACTCGAGGTAGATAATATGGACCAGCGTTTGGATGGGGTCACGCATTGCAACTGAGTTATGTTAAGGTATGAACCTTGTGTTAGAATCGGGTGATGGTTCTACGGTGTATGATGAATTTTCAGCATTTCATTGTGGCGGTACTTGTTAATCTTGTGGGGCAGTTCTCTCATTTGAGTCATTTTTCACGACTGAGTACATTTGAATTGTTGCGTGTTGGTGCACAGATGGCACGGGTTGTGGCTCTGAGTTATATTGGTGCGGCATGTCTGTGGAAATAGTTGCGTTTAGTAATATAAGGTCGTTGGACCTAGAATGGGCACTATCAGGTTTGATTATGGTATGTTAGGGAGGATAATATTGAAAGTCGGCTCAAAAAGCGATTATGGTTCTGGTTGGGGAGAGAGAGCTCCATGACTTGTTGATTTTGTGTGTTTCTTTTATTATCAACAGTTTACGAAGGTTTTAGTATGAGGTTTGATTCGATATGGGTTTAATACTAGTGTTTGGTTAGTTTTGGAGTAGTCACTGTAATCAGAAATGGTGCTACGAGCATGCGAGTTGTGTAATATGTTAGGTGATTATGTCCGTGGTTATGGTTATGGTTATGGGTTGATTCAGCTGATCAAACTCATACAGTGTGTAGATGTGAAACTCGAGTCTTGTAAGAAATTTTGAATGATGGAAATTGGGTTCTAAGTTTTACTGTCTAAGGTTAAAGTAATGATATTCAATTATATAGTGTTGTCAGGCCTATATGGAATAGGGTGGCGTGGGATCACCCCGTGCGTGGTAAGGTGGAATAGTGATTTGAAGGTTTAGGAACAACTTTTGGCATGTTCGAGGCCGAACGTATGTTTAACTGGGGGAGAATGTAATGACCCGACTTGTTGTTTTGAACATCTACGTTCCTTTCGACAATTTGAAGTCTTGATCAGCTTCGTAATGTGTACTATGACTTGTGTGAATTGTCGGCTTTAGTTTTCGGATGATTCGGGATTTAATTAAGAGAACAATCCTTGTTTAGAAGCTTAAATGAAAAGAGTTGATCGATTTGTCTTTTTGTACAAAAGACTCTGGAATGGAGTTTTGATGGTTCCAATAGCTCCGTATGGTGATTTTGAACTTAGTAGTGCGTCTGAATATTCATTTTGAAGTTCGTAGTTAAATTCGGCTAGAAATGGCGAAAATAAGAAATTTAAAGTTTGAAAGTTTGACCCTGGAGTTGACTTTCTGATATCAAGGTTGGAATCATATTTTGGCAATTGGAATAGCTTTGTTATGTCATTTATGACTTGTACGCAAAATTTGAGTTCATTCCGGATTGATTTGCTATGTTTCGTCATCGAACCTAAAATGTTCGATGTCGATTCTTCAAGAATACGTGGTATCCCATTAAGCAAATGAGCTCCAAATTCGGTTTTGATTGAAGCATTAGATCCATATTGAAATTACGGAGCCATAGCAAAAAGAATCGTTGAATTCAGACATCGTATGAGATAGTTATGCCTATTTCCGTGTCAGAGATGATGTTTTATCGCCGAGAGCGCCCAGGGTAGCGTGGGGCGCTAGCCCTGGCACTGGGAATTTTGGGATACTGGAAACTGCGCCACAGGCAGCGCCCCACGCTACCTGTGGCGCCCGAAACAGCTGAGGGTCTATAAAACGGGGTTCTTGTCATTTGTACTCATTTTTGAGTTTATGGAGCTCGGTTTAGGCGATATTTGTGCGATTTTCACGGATAAACATTGGGGGTAAGTGTTCCTTATCCTATATTGATTATATTTCATGATTCCATATTCATTTATATCATGAATCCGTGAATATATGGAAGCAAAATCAGATTTTTATACTTCCAAAAATGTAAAATGAAGATTTGAAGGTCAATCCGATGTCGGAATTTGATAATTTTTGTATAGTTGGACTCGTATCGGAACGGTTGTTCGAATATTGTGAGTTTTGAAGGATTCTGATATGTGGGGCCCACTATTAAGTTTTGAATTAATTTCGGATTTGTATTGTAAAATTTAGCATTTTCATATGGAATTGATTCCTATACCTCGTGTTGATTGTATCAAATTATTTTGACTAAGATTCGAGGCGTTCAGAGGCCGAATCACGAGGAAAATATTTATTGGAATAAAGAATCTGATCGTATTGAAGTAAGTAACTCTTCTAATCTTGGAGTTGAGGGTATAAACCATGAATTATACATGTTATGTGTTTGGTGTTGAGGTGACACACATGGTAGGTGACGCGCGTGTGGGCGTGCACCGTGTGAACTGTGATTCCGTTATTCCTGTGGTACTGTGTAGTTACCTGAACTTATCTGAAATCATGGAAATCTCTACGTACTAGACCTCTTGTGCTAGGAATTATGTTAAAATCGTGTTGAGGCTATATGCCAGTATTATTGAGACCCACAATGGTCATATTGTTGTTGATTTTGTTTAAATTAAAATTTTAAAACTCAGTCATGTGCATTCATTTCATATCATCTCTCAGTCTCTGCTGCTATTTATTGATTTATCATATCATCATTTTTGGGATGATTTTATGACATTGTGAGCCCAAGAGACTGGAAAGATTGATGACTGAGTGAGGCCGAGGGCCTGATTGTGAGGATGATTATGGGATCGGGCTGCACGCCGCAGCAGACCATATTGGCTTTATATATATTATTATTTATGGGATGAGGCTGCATGCCACATCATGAGTGACCGATTTATACCATGATTGGCTTGTTATATCGCTTGGGCTGAAGGAGCCCTTTCGGAGTCTGTACACACCCCCAGTGAGCGCAGGTACCTACCGAGTGCGAGTGCCGAGTGACTTGGGAGGATTGAGTGACTGGGAGGACTGAGTGACTATGAGGATTGAGTGACTGGGAGGACTGAGTGACTGGGAGGACTGAGTGAAATGATACTCTGAGAGTATGCATATGGTTGTATCACTGAGGTGCATCGCATTGACATGCACACTTAACATACATGCATAGAGATGCATTCTTCTCATGTTGTACGGTATCACGTCATTCATGACTTCACACACATATTGGCATATGGGCATATTGATGCATTTTCCACTGGATTTGTGGAAAGAAAAGGAAACATCTTATTTATTATTGAAAGGATTTTGAGATAATTATTGTTTCCAAACTTATTTACATTTTTGGCAACTTCGATAAACGATTTTGGGTTTCACTGATGTACTTGAAAGGAAGAACTATTTTTGGAAATTATTATTTAGCTGAGCATTTTTCCTCTGAATTACTTCTTGTACTATTTGATTTACGTTGTTATGGACTGTGGTGGACTATTGATTTTGGACCCGACCTTGGTAAACGCTCGTCACTGCTTTCAACCTAAGGTTAGGTTTGTTACTTACTCAGTACATGGGGTCGGTTATACTGATACTACACTTCTGCACATTGCGTGCAGATGTTGGCTATTGTTGTTGTTGTGCTCGATGTTTGCCGAATTTGAAGATGTACCTGCGTTCTTATGGCAGCTGCCTCTTGTTCATGGTAGCCTTAGATTATAAAAACTATGTTTATGCACTTTTCAAACAGAAGATGTATTTACTTAATTCAACTTTGTAAATTCTATTCTTAGAAGCTCATGATTTGCACTAACAGTCCTTGGGGAGTGTATTATAGTCAGTTAATTATTAATTGAATTAGATTGTGTTATTTGGCTTACCTAGCAGGTGAGGTTAGGTTCCATCACAGCTAGTTGGATTTTGGGTCGTGACAAGTTGGTATCAGAGCTCTAGGTTCATAGGTTCTACAAGTCATGAGCAAGTGTCTAGTAGGGTTTTGCGGATCGATATGATGACATCTATACTTATCTTCGAGAGGCTACAAGCCATTTAGGATAATTCCCATCTTTTTTTCCTTATCGTGCAGAATCGATTCAGCTTGAAATATAACTCTTTGAATTCCTTCCACGCATTTGTGTGCATATGTGAGCGCTCGGTATTAGATGTGCATCGCTTGCTTGTGATTCCATGACCGATGTTGGAGATGTGTATTTTCTGTTTTGGTGATGGGCCAGTCTGGAGGACTTGAGGCCAAATTTAGACCGCAGCTTAGGCTTGGTAGCTCCAGTTCTGTGAACTTATACATTTGGACTCATATGTCCAGTAGTATCCCTATGATTGGAATTTGTGACAGATGAACGGTTGAATAGCTATATGATGAGCATGATGTGACTACAGAATGTGTCCAGATGGTTTGAATATGACATGATGAGTTTGTTTGGGATGTGAAAAGGACTATTGGTGCTTAATTTCTGTCTTGATGTGACTTATAGTCTCGGGTTACGAGCGTGTTGAATGATCTTTCACGTTGTTAAATTGTGGGACAAATTAAATTCTTATGTCTTGTTAATGAGTTTGGACTCAGAAAGATTAAGTGATTGCGTAGTAATTATTGTTGCAAAAGGGTATAACAAGATGCCAATTTGAGGTTAAATAGGTAGGTTATCTCCTGTAGAGTAATCTACGTCGGTGTGTTCCTTATAATATTGAGTGGAGAGTTACTTTTCTACCAGCGGAGGGTATGTGTTGAGATTTGAATTCGAATCTAGGTGAGAAAGTTGACTCGACTGTCAAGAGAAAAAATGCGAGCTTAACAGATAAATTGAGGTATTTTTATGGTTTGTGTTACCTGAGCTTGTGAAGAATTTTCGTTGAAATGACTGTAGTATTATGGTAGTAATAGTTTTGATATTGTGAGTTATGGAATGTTTTGTTCTATGGGTTTGAGCCAAGTGGGGGAGCCTACTATTGACGATTTGATTTCATGGTTATGTGTTATACTGGTTTCAGTTGGAGCCATATATGTGAATCGGTTATGACTTGTAGACATTGAGATCGAGGATGACTCGAGTAAAGAAATTCCTGGATACAGGTTACATTACACTTTATGAGTATATGAAAATCACGGAATGAGTTGAGTTGTTATTCGTGACGGATATAGTGTGCACGTTGTATGAATTTGCTTGGTTGCATTAAGTCATGGTTACTTCTTTGGGGTGTTGTTGTGCTAATTGAGCATAGGCAGTTCAGCCCGTTTGGGCGGTGAAATTGAGATTTGAGGAGAGTAGATGACTCTCGAGTAAATTCCAGTGGGTATGATAATTAGATATAGCAATTAAGAATGTTTCCGGACTTGCGTATGGATAAAATCTGAGATTTTCGTTTGATGGTGCCTGGACTTGCAGGAATTCTGTATGACTATGGATTCTACACTTTTGTATAAGGAAGGTAAGAAGAACAATTTCAAATTCACATAAGGTATTCTTAGAGTAAGGATTACAGTTGTAGTAGTTTTGAAGGTGCTTAAGAAGAGTACAATTGCTTAGGGTCCGTAGGGCGTTGTGGTTCTATGTTAGGTTGTGGGGTGAGTTATGCTTAAAGATCGTGGTGTTTTAGCAAGGAGTGGTATCAATGTGGAGGAAAATTCGGAAGGGACTTGGAGAAAATAGAATGACTGAGGAGTAGGATAGACTAATACGGTAATGGTATGATCGGTTTTTTGGTTACCTATAATGTGGTGAGACTTTACAGATGTTTTGGTGGCAATATTCTTGGGTTTGGTGACTTGCGTGGCTTGGTTGAGTTGGAGAGATTCGGTCCTGATGGCTTGGTTGTGCAAATGGATTCCAAAGTATTCTTGATGGTTTCTATCGGTGTGGAGAACGTGTTATGTATTGTGATTTCCTCCTGGAAAGAAGAAAGAGAAAGGTTTCTAACTAAAAGGGTATGTAAATTATTGGTGACTCAAAGTTGATAATGAGATTCTTGTGCTTGTCACATGATGGCATAATAAATGTGGTGTGTTGTACGAGATTAGGATTTACATGTACAAGGTGACAGTTCAGTCTTGAAGAGAAGGTAACGAATGTTGGATAACATGGGCGGTTCCAAATAACTAGATGAACACTATTACTACTTGGTGTTGTATGAGAAGGGGGAGAATTTCAGAAGGCGCATTGTATTTTGACTTACAGATGTATAATTAGTATTGCGGTACTCACCTTGTTGATAGACTGTTGATATTCCATTTTTTTGCTACGTGGCACGGAAGAATTTGTGGAGTATTTCTTGTGGAATTATCGTGCATAAAAGATGTGTTAGTCATTCGAAGGCTAGAATTGAGATCAATTATGATGATTTACGTGTCCTATAAATTTGAAATTTGGGAGTTTCAGGAGCAGATTATTTTATGGTTGCGGACGGTCCAGTCGTGGTCGAAGCTAGTCAGATGATAGGATGTATTATGAATCAGTCACGATGAATTTTTGGAGGGTTATGTGTCTATTTGTGGGTGCCCAGATTTGATTTGGGGGTCCATTGGTAGGCCCAATTAAGATGCATATTCTACACCGAGTCGGATTGGTTGGCTCCATACTACTATTGTCGAAGAATGTTCCATTTGGTTGATGTTGAGATTATTTGTGTTCTGAGATGATCTGTAAGTTACTCCTTTATGCTACGAGTAGTTGTGATTCATTGGTTATGTGCACACATGGTGCGGTTCTATTTGAGCTTTATAGCAGAATTTGAGTGTGATGAGTATTTGGGTATTGCATGATCGATTGCGTAATGGTTATGTTCTTTCAGGTTTTATGTGGTATTTGTATCATTTGGCTCTCTGTCGTTATTGATTTTTAAGCAGGGTGACTCGAGGTAGATAATATGGACTAGCGTTTGGATGGGGTCACGCATTGCAACTGAGTTATGTTAATGTATGAACCTTGTGTTAGGATCGGGTGATGGTTCTACGGTGTATGATGAATTTTCAGTATTTCTTGTGGAATTATCGTGCATAAAAGATGTGTTAGTCATTCGAAGGCTAGAATTGAGATCAATTATGATGATTTACGTGTCCTATAAATTTGAAATTTGGGAGTTTCAGGAGTAGATTATTTCATGGTTGTGGACTGTGAAGTCGTGGTCGAAGCTAGTCCCATGATAGGATGTATTATGAATCAGTCACGATGAATTTTTGGAGGGTTATTTGTCTATTTGGGGGTGCCCAGATTTGATTTGGGGGTCCATTGGTAGGCCCAATTAAGATGCATATTCTACACCGAGTCGGATTGGTTGGCTTCATACTACTATTGTCGAAGAATGTTCCATTTAGTTGATGTTGAGCTTCTTTGTGTTCTGAGATGATCTGTAAGTTACTCCTTTATGCTACGAGGAGTTGTGATTCATTGGTTATGTGCACACATGGTGCGGTTCTATTTGAGCTTTATAGCAGAATTTGAGTGTGATGAGTATTTGGGTATTGCATGATCGATTGCGTAATGGTTATGTTCTTTCAGGTTTTATGTGGTATTTGTATCATTTGGCTCTCTGTCGTTATTGATTTTTAAGCAGGGTGACTCGAGGTAGATAATATGGACCAGCGTTTGGATGGGGTCACGGATTGCAACTGAGTTATGTTAAGGTATGAACCTTGTGTTAGAATCGGTGATGGTTCTACGGCGTATGATGAATTTTCAGCATTTCGTTGTGGCGGTACTTGTTAATCTTGTGGGGCAGTTCTCTCATTTGAGTCATTTTTCACGACTGAGTACATTTGAATTGTTGCGTGTTGGTGCACAGATGGCACGGATTGTGGCTCTGAGTTATATTGGTGCGGCATGTCTGTGGAAATAGTTGTGTTTAGTAATATAAGGTCGTTGGATCTAGAATGGGTACTATCAGGTTTGATTATGGTATGTTCGGGAGGATAATATTGAAAGTCGGCTCAAAAAGCGATTAAGGTTCTAGTTGGGGAGAGAGAGCTCCATGACTTGTTGATTTTGCGTGTTTCTTTTATTATCAATAGTTTACGAAGGTTTTAGTATGAGGTTTGATTCGATATGGGTTTAATACTAGTGTTTGGTTAGTTTTGGAGTAGTCACTGTAATCAGAAATGGTGCTACGAGCATGCGAGTTGTGTAATATGTTAGGTGATTATGTCCGTGGTTATGGTTATGGTTATGGGTTGATTCAGCTGATCAAACTCATACAGTGTGTAAATGTGAAACTCGAGTCTTGTAAGGAATTTTGAATGTTGGAAATTGGGTTCTAAGTTTTACTGACTAAGGTTAAAGTAATGATATTCAATTATATTGTGTTGTCAGGCCTATATGGAATAGGGTGGCATGGGATCATCCTGTGCGTGGTAAGGTGGAATAGTGATTTGAAGGTTTAGGAACAACTTTTGGCACGTTCGAGGACGAACTTATGTTTAAGTGGGGGAGAATGTAATGACCCGACTTGTTGTTTTGACCATCTACGTTCCTTTCGACAATTTGAAGTCTTGATTAGCTTCGTAATGTGTACTATGACTTGTGTGAATTGTCGGCTTTGGTTTACGGATGATTCGGGATTTAATTGAGAGAACAATCCTTGTTTAGAAGCTTAAATGAAAAGAGATGATCGATTTGACTTTTTGTGCAAAAGACTCCGGAATGGCGTTTTGATGGTTCCAATAGCTCCGTATGGTGATTTTGAACTTAGGGGTGCGTCCGAAAATTCATTTTGAAGTTCGTAGTTAAATTCGGCTAGAAATGGCGAAAATAGGAAATTTAAAGTTTGAAAGTTTGACCCGGGAGTTGACTTTATGATATCAAGGTTGGAATCATATTTTGGCAATTGGCATAGCTTTGTTATGTCATTTATGACTTGTACGCAAAATTTGAGTTCATTCCGGATTGATTTGCTATGTTTCGTCATCGAACTTAAAATGTTCGATGTCGATTCTTCAAGAATACGTGGTATCACATTAAGCAAATGAGCTCCGAATTTGGTTTTGATTGAAGCATTAGATCCGTATTGAAATTACGGAGCCATAGCAAAAAGAATCATTGAATTCGGACATCGTATGAGATAGTTATGCCTATTTCCGTGTCAGAGACAATTTTTCATCGCCGCGAGCGCCCAGGGTAGCGTGGGGCGCTAGCCCTGGCGCTGGGAATTTTGGGATACTGGAAATTGTGCCACAGGCAGCGCCCCGCGCTACCTGTGGCGCCCGAAACAGCTGAGGGTCTATAAAATGGGGTTCTTGCCATGTTTACTCATTTTTGAGTTTATGGAGCTCGGTTTAGGCGATATTTGGGCGATTTTCACGGATAAACATTGGGAGTAAGTGTTCCTTATCCTATATTGATTATATTTCATGATTCCATATTCATTTATATCATGAATCCGTAAATTTATGGAAGACAAATCAGATTTTTATACTTCCAAAAATGTAAAATGAAGATTTGAAGGTCAATCCGATGTCGGAATTTGATAATTTTTGTATAGTTGGACTCGTATCGGAACGGGTGTTCGGATTTTATGAGTTTCGAAGGATTCCTATATATGGGCCCCACTATTAAGTTTTGAATTAATTTTGGATTTGTATTGTGAAATTTAGCATTTTTCATATGGAATTAATTCCTATACCTCGTGTTGATTGCATCGAATTATTTTGACTACGATTCGAGGCGTTCAGAGGCCGAATCACGAGGAAAATATTTATTGGAATAAAGAATTTGATCGGATTGAAGTAAGTAACTCTTCTAATCTTGGAGTTGAGGGTATAAACCATGAATTATACATGTTATGTGTTTGGTGTTGAGGTGACGCACATGTTAGGTGACGGGCGTGTGGGCGTGCACCGTGTGAACTGTGATTCCGTTATTCCTGTGGTACTGTGTAGTTACGTGAACTTATCTAAAATCATGGAAATCTCTACGTACTAGACCTCTTGTGCTAGGAATCATGTTAAAATCATGTTGAGGCTATATGCCAGTATTATATAGACTCATAAAGGTCATATTGTTGTTGATTTTGTTTAAATTAAAATTTTAAAACTCAGTCATGTGCATTCATTTCATATCATCTCTCAGTCTATGTTGCTATTTATTGATTTATCATATCATCATTTTTGGGATGATTTTATGACATTATGAGCCCAAGAGACTGGAAAGATTGATGACTGAGTGAGGCCGAGGGCCTGATTGTGAGGATGATTATGGGATCGGGATGCACGCCGCAGCAGGCCATATTGGCTTTATATACATTATTATTTATGGGATCAGACTGCATGCCACATCATGAGTGACCGATTTATACCATGATTGGCTTGTTATATCGCTTGGGCTGAAGGAGCCCTTTCGGAGTCTGTACACACCCCCAGTGAGCGCAGGTACCTACCGAGTGCGAGTGCCGAGTGACTTGGGAGGATTGAGTGACTATGAGGCATGAGTGACTGTGAGGATTGAGTGACTGGTAGGACTGAGTGACTATGAGGATTGAGTGACTGGGAGGACTGAGTGACTGAGAGGATTGAGTGACTGGGAGGATTGAGTGAAATGATACTCTGAGAGTATGCATATGGTTTTAATTGACATGCACACTTGACATACATGCATAGAGATGCATTTTTCTCATGATGTACGGTATCACGTCATTCATAACTTCTCACACATATTGGCATATGGGCATATTGATGCATTTTCCACTGGCTATATGGAAAGAAAATAAAACATCTTATTTATTATTGAAAGGATTTTGAAAAAAATATTGTTTTCAAACTTATTTATATTTTTGGCAACTTCGATAAACGATTTTGGGTTTCACTGATGTACTTGAAAGGAAGAACTATTTTTGAAAGTTATGATTTAGATGAGCATTTTTTCTCTGGATTACTTCTTGTACTATTTACTTTATGTTATTATGGACTGTGGTGGACTATTGATTTTGGACCCGACCTTGGTAAAAGCTCGTCACTGCTTTCAACCTAAGGTTAGGTTTGTTACTTACTCAGTACATGGGGTCGGTTGTACTAATACTATACTTCTGCATATTGCATGCAGATATTGGCTGTTGTTGTTGCTATGCTCGATGGTTGCCGGATTTGAAGATGTACCTGCGTTCTTATGGTAGCTGCCTCTTGTTCATGGTAGCCTTAGATTATAAAAACTCTGTTTATGTACTTTTCAAACAGAAGATGTATTTACTTAATTCAACTTTGTAAATTCTATTCTTAGAAGCTCATGATTTGTACTAACAGTCCTTGGGGAGTGTATTATAGTCAGTTAATTATTAATTGAATCAGATTGTGTTATTTGGCTTACCTAGCAGGTGAGGTTAGGTGCCATCACGGCTAGTTAGATTTTGGGCCGTGACACACACATTGAAGCATCCATAAGGTACAAGATCAAAGAGTGTATAACATCTATCCATCAGGTATATGTATGTACCATTACCAAAAGAAAGGCATTTCTCATGCGCAAACATGCATTTGAAATTGTTTATGGTAACTGGGATAAGTCATTTGCCTCTCTACCCAGGTACATGGCCGCATTACAACACTTTAACCCCTGGACTATTGTTAAATGGAAGCTTGAGCGAGAGATGATGTCGAGCCTCGACCTCGCGTCCGTATCCTCGGCTATCAACCTACCTCCAAGCTAAAGGGAGAAATGGTGGAGGTGGTGCATCCGGAGCGACGGGTGGTAGAGGTGGCTCCCAGGACCAAACCTAATATAGATTGTGGACGTAAAATTTAAGGTATTCTTACCCTATATATGTTATAATCATGAAAAGAATTGACTATGTTTTCATCTGCAGTAGCGGTAAAAATACGGCAATGTCTCTCTGGGTGCCCATGGACGCCCGATACATCTGCTTATACAGGTAACCTAGAACAATTTCACCCTAGCTGTAACCAGGTAAATCATCTAGCCGTTCAAGATGATATAGAAATCTCAAGCTGACTAGGTTTTTCGTAGTGTTCGGGAACAGTACACAACCAAACATTAGCAGCAACACCAATCTCGTGTGCCGACCGATAACCTACGGCGGTGAATCATCCGTAATCTCTGCATCCATCGCCTCCAAATGCTGCCGGACGGGCGTTAGCTGCAAAAGAGTGGCTCCACTCTTTGCCATCTCCTCCGTTGGCTGGAATTCGATGAGCCGCTATAATATATGCAGGTAATGCAAGCCCCTATAGTCTCTGAGAGCAAGCTACAGTCAACCCATCAACCTGCAGCCCGAAAAGAACCTCCATGTCCTCAAGCGCGATGGTCGTCTCACCGATGGGTAGATGAAACGTGTGCATCTCCAGTCGTCATTGCTCTATCACATTCGTGATCAATGCCCAGTCGAACTGCAACATACCGATCTCTATGATCTTGTAGAAACCCGTATCTTGAAGGCGTCTAACTATACGAGGATGGAGTGGGTGGCCCCTAATGAACTCCCACATGTCGTCTATACGTCTGGCGCAGAATGTCTGGGACAAACACTGCCCATCCCATACGTATGAAGACCTATGCTCGGCCTATAGCAACAGTAGCTCTAGCGATGCAGATCCGGGATGCACAGACGGAACCTCCATGACGATGACTGTAAATTGAACAATATTAATTAAAGTATTTTTCTTTTTAATTGCTTAACATATTTAAATTTATTGCAATAACTTTAATATTAAAATTTATTTGATATTTTTACTATATTGTTACTTAGGTTGATACATTTTATATATTATAATTTTATATGTTAGTTTATTATTTTATATCTTACTTTATTATTTTATATGTTTGTTTATTATTTTATATGTTAGTTTCTTATTTTATATGTTTGTTTATTATTATATATGTTTGTTTTCTTAGTCACTTATATTTTAGTATAATAGAATTAAATAAATAATTTTCATAACTATATATGATTTAATTATTAAATATTCATATAAAAATACTTAGTTTGACAAATATTGTTGTTTTTAACGTTATTTTCTAACGTTTGTTGACTAGAATTCGAAGGAGTTTGTGTTTGAACTATCATCTTTTTTCAGATATTTTTGGGGCTAACAAATAATTAAATAATTAATTTCAATAACTACAAAGATACTACGCAAAAAGGCACTATATTTTACTATGCTAAAGGGCACTACATTATAATTACGGGCACTACATTTAAATTATGGGCACAACATAACACTACAGGGAACTAAACAACATTAAAGTCACATATTAATATATGTACAACAATAACATCTAAATAAGATTAATTATTCCTAAAATAATAATTTATTTATTTTATTAATCTTTTGGCACATAAATAATCTAATCCGGATAAAAAATAACAAATCGATTTAATCACAAAACTATCACAAAAATACATATACCACAGTAAAAAATAACTAATTATCATTTTGTATAACAACTAAAAACATTAATTATTCATAAAATAATAATTTCTCTATTTTACTAATTTGTTTAACACACTAATAAAATAATCCGAATAAAAAACAACAAACTAATTAATATGCATTTTTTATACATGAGTTTTAACAAAAAATAAGCCGGAATACCTCGATTTTAATTTTTTTGAAAGTTGAAAATTTGATGATTTGGAGCCAAAACGAACAACCCACTACGCAATAACGCCTTAGATACGATGTTAGCTTGCTACAATACCGAGAATCTACACTTTTTGTGGGACCGGTGGGCTCCAACCGAGCTTTTTTGGTTAAAAATGGGGGG
>AWOL01S0002836.1:85098-95382 GCA_000715115.1 Nicotiana otophora
TATATATATATAAAACTCGAAGGCTTGTTGCGGCGTGCAACCCGATTCATATATAATATAATCAATATAATATGCTGCGGCATGCAGCCCGATCCTAAAATGTCACTCTCACTCAGGCCCTCGGCCTCACTCAGTCATCAATCTCTCCAGTCTCACTCACGGGCTCACAATGTCATGAAACTAGCCCGACAACAATGCTATGATATATTAATAAATAATATGTGAGACTGAGATATGGTATGAATGTATGAGTATGACTGAGTACAAAATATCAATGAAATCAGTGAGATGACAGTAAGAAACGACCACTATGGGTCCACGAAATATCGGCATAAAGCCTAAACATGATATTTAGCATGATTGACAACTCAATTACTTTATCACATGATAAAAACACGGATATCAACAAAATAAGGCCACTATTCAGTGCCATGGAAATAACAGAGTCCCAATTCACATGGTGCACACCCACATGCCCATCACCTAGCATGTGCGTCACCTCAATACCAATCACATAACACGTATTTTGGGGTATCATACCCTCAGCACTAAGATTAGAAGAGTTACTTACCTAGAACAAGCCAATTCCAACATCGAGCAGGCCAAGCGATGCTCCAAAATGCCATCCCGTTCGTTCTTACTTCCGAATGGATCGAAACTAACCAAAAACAACTCAAATACATCAAACAATGCTAAAGGAACCAATCCCAATCGAAAAGATCAAATATTGAATCAAAAGCCCAAAATCGATCAAAAGCCTAACCCGGGCCCGCACCTCAGAACCCGAAATTTTTTATGAAATTCAACAACCCATTTAATTACGAATCCAACCTTACTAGTTTCACTCAAATCCGACTCAAATTTGATGTTCAAAACTCAAAAATTAATATTATGAAACTTTAGGCCAAAACCCCTAATTTCCTCTTTAAAATTCACAATCCAATTGCCAAAAATGAAGGTGGATTAATGAAATATAACCAAAACCGAGTAGAGAACACTTACCCCAATCATTTTGATGAAAATTGCTCCAACAATCGCCTCAATCCGAGTCTCACATCTCAAAATATGAAGAAAGAACCAAAACCTCAATTTATAGCTTCTGCCAGCATTTTCGCACCTGCGGCACATTAGCCGCTTCTGCGACATAACCTCCGCTTCTGCGGAATCATCTGTGGACTCGACCCTCGCACCTGCGGACAACATATCCGCTTCTGCGACATCCCATCCGCACTAGCGAAATACCTCGCTCCTGCGCTCCTTCACCTCGCACCTGCGCATCCGCATATGCACTAAATCTCCGCTTCTGCGGTCTTCCTCACCAGAACTATTTCCGCTCCTGTGACCCCTTCGTTGCTTCTGCGATCATTGCACCTGCGTAAACCAGCCGCATGTGCGGTCACACCAGAACCAGCAATAACAACATGAAGTAAAATGATCCAAACCTCGTCCAAAACTCATCCGAGCCACTCGGAACCCCGTCCGAATATACCAACAAGTCCAATAACATAACACGGACCTAATCGAGGCCTCAAATCACGCATAACAATATCGAAACGATGAATCGCACCTTAAATCGAAATTTATGAACTTTGAACTTTTAAATTCAATAACTCGTGCCGAAACATAGCAAATCAACCCGGAATGACTTCAAATTTTACGTACAAGTCCCAAATAACATAAGGATGCTATTCCGAGACCCAAAATCACAATCCGAATCTGATATCAAAAAGTCCACTCCCGGTTAAACTTTTCTAAAATTTTAACTTTCGCCATTTCGAGCCAAATTGAACCACGAACCTCCAAATCACAATCCAAACGCGCTCCTCAGTCCAAAATCACCCAACGGAGCTAATGAAATTATCAAAAGTCCAATTCGAGGTCAAATGCTAAAAAGTCAAACTTAGTCAACTCTTTTAAATTTAAAACTCCCTAGTTGAGAATCATTCTTCCAAATCTGTCCCAAATAACCTGAAAACCAAATCGACGATTCACACAAGTCAAAATACATCATACGAAGCTACTCACACCCGTAAACTACCGAGCGAAGTGTAAATGCTCAAAACAACCGGTCGGGTCGTTACAAATAAACTAGTGAGTTGAATCGTTCTATCCTAAGAGGATAATATTCTAGTACCTCGGGTACTTGAGGGGAATAATTTTCTTAAGGACACACTGTACATTCAGTGGGCTCAATTTATTCCGATATTATTTTTCAGAATTTATTTCGTCAAACTAGTTCTACTGACTTTCTGTTTCTGTTTCTATTTCAGAAAGTTTAATGTTCTTATTGTTTATTACAGCAATACAAATTGAATAATAGGTTAAATATGCTATTAGCGTAGTTATAAAATAAGCACGATCTTGTTTTAACTTTTTTTCTTTGTATACATTTATTGTTTGAATTGGAAACAATAAATTCAATTGAACTCATATACTACCCTTAGATCCATATTTGCTGATTGATTCGCGATTTTAAAACTAGATTCCAGCAATATGCAGTGGGAATAATATATATTGTCAGCTGCTTGGTAGAAGATGCAAGAGCTAGGTTTAATTTAGTTTGGAAAGCCAGTACATAACTCCATGATATTGATGAAAGTTGTCACACCCCTTTTACCACACAAAATAGATCTGTGTTGTTGGTGATGGATTAAAGAGTTTTTTCAATTAAAGTGACAAATTTGAGTAGGGATTATTTTATTTACAAAGTCGTTACTTGAAATTGAGTTTTTGGGTATTCCAAGTCACCGTTTATTTGAATCCCTAGTCAACAGAAGGTTTGACTCTATTATTATTGGTCTGTAAAAACGAAGTTCGGGTAAGGAATTCTGTTTACTGGAGAGAAGGTGTGAGGCATTCCCCGTATACCGTGGTTCTAGTACGATTGCTATATTGACTACAACTTGGCATGAATTAATTTTGAATAAACTGTGATTTATTGATTTTCATGTTTTATCTAAACGCTTTTAATTATTCAAATATGGAATTATCTTTGGAACAAATAGCGCGTGTGAATCCGTTTTGTTTATTGTGTCAAAATCATGTCACAAGTACGTGTACACAATTAATAGTATTTTATTATATTAAGATTGTTTTGCCCAAAATTGTACGAACACATACTTCTGTTTTAATTGTAGAAATCATAATTATATCATGTGAATGTATACATAATCTCGATAAACTGATTAAAAGCGCACCTAAAACACTCTAATGATGTTCATTATTCTTCCTAAAACTTTGAGATTATTGTGAGATCATGAATTATGGAATAGTTGCGGATGAAGTATAAAAATTAGTTAAGGGAAATTAGCAAGATCACTTATATATCTAAGTTGTTGGAAGTATTTGACAATTATGGAGTATTAATTATTAAACAAGGCCATAATCTATAAATTAGTAATCATTTGAGCTATTAAACAACTATATAAAATGATCTGAAACCATAAGATCATTACACATCTCAATTACGTAATTAAAATGGCACACTTATCAAATTACCCTAGTGACCAATCACTTGCAGATTTAAACTAAATAAACTATTATAATAAATAAAAAAATCAGCAACGAAAAATTCATATAAATAAACAAATATATATTTAAAGAGAAAAAAACATCATCATTCATCCATATTTTTTGGCAGAAACTACAGACGAATTTAAAAGGGGCAAAAGTAAAATAGGAAGGATTAAAAATGCACCTCAACATGACAATTTTCTTCAATTTATAATGAAACTTCACTTGCAAAATCAATAGCTACTGGCCATATCTTGAACAAACCTTTTCGATCGGATCTCTGTCAACGCCTACTTGCTGGATGTCGGAAAACTCAAAGCCGACCCAGAAAAACTCAACTAAACTCTGGCTGGTTTTGAAGTCGTTTTTTGACTATTTTTTTAGATGGATTTTGGAATGAAACAATAGTGTTTTGGAGGTTTTTGGCTGGAATTTTGTCTGTCTGGAAAATTCCCTCAAAGTTCTCAAACTTTGTCTTTTTTTTTGAGTCTGCCGAGAGCTCCCCCTATATGTATGATAAAGTTTTTTTTATACAAGTAAGAGATAGTGGGAGTGTGAGTTATTAAAGACGAAAAGCGGGAGTGTGAGTTGTTAAAGAGGATGAGTGGGAGTATGAGTTGTTAAAGAGGAATAATGGGAGTGTGCGTTGTGAGGGAATAATTGTGTTGGTAGTACTATGTGTGATATAATTTTCTTAAGTAATAACTATAAAAGGTGAAATAAAAGCTAAAATATGTAGATTGAAACTTAAAATATATTTACATACTAAAAGTGGTGAAAATTTCAAGCATGATAAAAAATTAGGTGCTCACAGCATGCCTCTCTTTGCTTGAAAACATGAAGAGTTTTCAAACAAAGAAAAGATGAGCGATATGACTAATTTTTGGCCATACCATTATTCAAAAGGGAAGAGATAAGAGGAAAGAGTGCAACCAAATCTTGATTTTAGACAGCCTACATATCCCGGGTTATAAGGGAATCAGGTCACGTGTAGTTCAAGGAAAAGGATAGAATGCTAAGTTGGAAAGTCGAGTGAGGTTCCGTCGAGGCTCCGGTCTGTAGTCATGTTATTACATAAAAATCAAAGAAACTAAACAAGCATATCAGCTATCAGTTACAAGATTCCTATCTATAAGTCTTCTAAAACTTGATCTTGAGTCTTAACCGGTTCTTTACGTAGACTCTGATCTGAACCTTGATGCTATCTAGCTGCAGATACTAGTTCATTCTTCTACGGCTTTGTCTGACCAAAATGGGAAATGTAAAGCTCGTAACTTCAGTCATCTTGAGTAGTCCATATCATTTCCATCTACTTCTGCATTTGGATTCACTTCTCTTTTTTTTTATTGGATTGAGACTTCTTCTTTTGTTCATCTCGAATCTTGAGCCTCGAGGTAAAACCTGCTCAGACACCAAAACAAACAAACGAACGGAAGTTCTCTGCCCCAGTTTATACTAGGAAATTTTTATTAGTTATTTGTAGCAAAACTCTATACTACTTCATTATTGAAAGCAATAAAAGGTAGGGATTGGTGTACCCTGAAAAAATATAATTCTTTGGGAATGGTGTATCCTGATTGTCTAAATGGTGCTTCAACTAAGGATTGGCATACTTTATGTTGGGGGAGATGCGATGGGGAATGGTGTACCCTGACATTGGTAAAGAAACTAGGAGTGTGAACCCTATGTATAAAAATAAAAATCAACAGGGGAGTGAAGATCCTATGTCTAAAAATAAAAATCAACTAGGGAGTGGAGACCCTATGTTGGAAAAGAGACTAGGGAGTGGAGACCCTATGTCTAAAATAAAATCAACTAGGGAGTGGAGACCCTATATTGGAAAATAGACTAGGGAGTGGAGACCCTATGTCTAAAATAAAATCAACTAGGGAGTGAAGACCCTAGGTTGGAAAGGGCGACTAGGGAATGGAGACCCTATGTCTAAAATAAAATCAACTAGAGAGTGGAGACCCTATGTTAGAAAAGAGACTAGGGAGTAGAGACCCTATGTCTAAAATAAAATCAACTAGGGAGTGGATACCCTATGTTGAAAAAGAGACTAGAGAGTGGAGACCCTATGTCTAAAAATAAAAATTAACTAGGGAGTGGAGACCCTATGTCTAAAATAACTTCAACTAGGGAGTGGAGACCCTATGTTGAAAAAGAGACTATGGAGTGGAGACACTATGTCTAAAATAATATCAACTAGGGAGTGAAGACCCTATGTTAGAAATAAGACTAGGGAGTGGAGACCCTATGTCTAAAATANATAAAAATTAACTAGGGAGTGGAGACCCTATGTCTAAAATAACTTCAACTAGGGAGTGGAGACCCTATGTTGAAAAAGAGACTATGGAGTGGAGACACTATGTCTAAAATAATATCAACTAGGGAGTGAAGACCCTATGTTAGAAATAAGACTAGGGAGTGGAGACCCTATGTCTAAAATAACATCAACTAGGGAGTGGAGACCCTATGTTGGAAAGGAGACTAGGGAGTGGAGATCCTGTGTCTAAAATAATATCGACTAGGGAGTGGAGACCCTATGTTGGAAAAAGACTAGGGAGTGGAGATCCTATATCTAAAATAACATCAACTAGGGAGTGGAGACCCTATGTCGGAAAAGAGACTAGGGAGTGGAGACCCTATGTCTAAAATAACATCAACTAGGGAGTGGAGACCCTTTGTTGGAAATGAGACTAAGGAGTGAAGACCCTATGTCCAAAATAATATCAACTAAGGAGTGGAGATCGTATGTTGGAAAAGCGACTAGGGATTGGAGACCCTATGTCTAAAAATAAAATCAACTAGGGAGTGGAGACCCTATGTCGGAAAAGAGACTAGGGAGTGGAGACCCTATGACTAAAATAACTTCAACTGGGGAGTGGAGACCCTACGTCTATCATAACTTCAACTAGGGAGTGAAGACCCTATGTTGGAAAAGCGACTAGGGAGTGGAGACCCTACGTCTATCATAACTTCAACTAGGGAGTGAAGACCCTATGTTGGAAAAGCGACTCGGGAGTGGACACCCTATGTCTAAAATAATATCAACTAGGGAGTGAAGACCCTATGTTGGAAAAGAGACTAGGTAGTGGAGACTCTATGTTGGAAAAGCGACTAGGGAGTGGAGACCCTATGTTTAAAATAAAATCAACTAGGGAGTGGAGACCCTACGTTGGAAAAGCGACTAGGGAGAAGAGACCCTATGTCTAAAATAACTTCAACTAGGGAGTGGAGACCCTATGTTGGAAAAGAGACTAGGGAGTGGAGACCCTATGTCTAAAATAAAATCAAATAGGGAGTGGAAACCCTATGTTGGAAAAGAGACTAGGGAGTTGAGACCCTATGTCTAAAATAAAATCAACTAGGGAGTGGAGACCCTATGTTAGAAAACGCAGCTAGGGATTGGAGACCATATACTACCATGATTTTGGACTTTCTTTCTTCTTTTATTGTTTAAGAGAATGAGTAAAATGCGGGAAAGAATTTGGAGAAGACTTCCCTTTTGAAGTTATTACTGCTGCGGAGGTATTTTAGTCTACGCATGGTTTCCTTTTGGATGCACCTGCTTCTTGCAAGGTTGCTTTGGATTACACCTGTATCCTGGTTTTTTCAAACAAAGAATAATTTGTTAGTTTTGAAATTGTGGTTGGTTTTGCGGTCTTGAGTGTTTCAATCACTTGATATTGGCCGGATCTTTGATGATGATTTCAAACTGCAACTAGTTGTTTCCTAGATACCGATTGCATTTCTGGCCCCACAGAACCTTTGGCTTTTATCAAAATTTTACCAAGATGGTTAGTCGCGTGGGACTCAACCTCTCTCTTTTTTCTTTATTTTGCCTTTGTAGGCCTTTGACTTCTTTCTTCCAATTTTAACTTCAGAGCATTGGGGAATCTTTGGCTTTTCAAACCTTGCCAAAACGGTTAGTCACGTGGGACTCAACCTTTTCAACTTTATTTTCGCCCTTGTAGACACTTCAATTTGATTTTCTCCTTCCAAGAGTTTTGATTTTGAAGCATCGGCCGCCATGGCCAGTTGGGGTCGACTTGATTCCCCTACCGAGACTGGGTGCCTTTTTGCACACTAACTTGTATCAAACGAAAGTCATGTAAATCAGTCTTGCCATCCCTTATTTGTCTTAGTTTCAGAACAGAGTTAGACCGAAAGGGATTCAAAGAAAAACAGATAATGGAATGGATAATGAATTAGACAAGAGATGTCCCTTTCGGGGAAAGGAAAGAAAGACTTATCTAGAGTGCATGCGGACTTCAATGAATATGACATGCCTTTTAGACTGGATGTCTGATCTGTATAAACCGTCCGACTCTCAGAAATTCACCAAAAACTTTTGCCTGGAAACCAAGAAACCTTGCTGAGGGTCGTGTTGATGCCATTGGTTGTGAGGATCCGCCTTTCGATCAGTGGCGCCCTTTGCGGATTTTCACCAGCTGACCTCTCTTATTTATCTTCTCACCATCGCCTTATAGTGCTCTTTGCGAGTTTTCACTAACAAGACTCTCTCATTTTCAATTTCTCTGCTTACCATCGCCTTGCGGTGCCCGTGAGAGTTTTCACCAATAAGACTCTCTCATTTCATTTCTCTCATTTTGGTCATCTCAGATAGTAAATGTACCCTCCAATTTGAACATATTTGCCAATTGTTCGGAAGGACTTGAGAGTGATTTGGGTAAAAGAAATTGGATTGAATTACAACTTTAAAACTTTTCAGGCGAAACCGTCGCCGAACCATTAGAACATATGCCCAGTTTCCACTTTTGGGGGAGTGTGGATTTTTGTTTGGGTATGACTGAACCTCAGAGGCTGCCTACGTATCCTTTCGGAATCAAGTCGAACGTAGTTTAAAGGAACTCTGTTTTTTATTTTCTTTTGCCTTTCTTTTCCTTTGTTTCTTTTTCTTTTTTTATTTTTTTTGTCATTTTCATTTTGTTTCTTTTTTCTTTTGTCTTTCTTGTCTTTTTTAAAAAATAAAATCTTTAGGTTCCAAAGAGGGTAATCAAAGAAAGGTAACCGACTCAAAAGGGTTAGCAAAAAGGTTAATGATGTTTGGATAGAGAGAATGAAAGTCTTCATCATCCCAATCAGAGAACATTAATGCTACATAGAGGGTAATGTGTGAACCTTTACAATTTGGAGCCCATTTTCCTTTAGCTTCTTCATGAGATGGGAGGATACATCTCAGAATGAGTTGTCCTATTTCAAATTTCATGGGTCTCACTTTTTTGTTGTAGATACAGACCATTCTTTGTTGGTACAACTGCCCATGGCAAACTATGGCCAATCATTTTTCATCAATCAGTGCCAGTTATTCCAATCGGTTCTAGACCCAATCTTTATCCTCAATCTTGGCTTCAACAATGATCCGAAGAGAGGGAATCTCAACTCCGTTCTAATTTTCTATTTATTTTCTTACAAGCTTTGTCTTCAAAATATTATATTTCTTGATTCATTATTTCAAGGTCTGACAATGTTAGGATATGGGCATGAATTCCGCAAGCATGTCATGTTATTGAAATCTGCATTTAACAGAACTGAAAAAAAGAATAAAAGATGAACATTTGGGAACATGCACAAGTCTGAATAGAAAATACTTTTTTGGCCACTCAGGCCTTGCATGTTTTTCAAGCTTTGTTCCAAGCTTCTCATCTTTCGAGCTATTTCTTCCTGCTCGGAATTTCTAACCGCTCTTTCTTGTTCAATCGAGGACTGATATTGTGGCTGTAGAGCATATAAGTCCGGAGTAACATGAGTCAGGTCAGGCTGAAATTGCGACCCTTGGAAGGTGGATGTTGAAGGTTCAAATCATGGCCTGGGCACGGTTGGCCATGCCATGGTGAAGACCGCTGGTGTGGAGAACTACGTTAACGGTGCTCTAGAGAACGGTGCCTGGGGACGGACCACAGAAGGCATACCGGTTAAGTTGGATGATATAGAAGGGTACCCAAATGGGAGAAACCAAGTGTTCTTGGGACCACCTTTAGGAACCCAGGAATTGCGCTTGGAGGTTCCCTACCGTTGGACCAGGCGTTGCCGACTCGGGTTGTGAAATAACCAGCTTAGGGATATCCTCAATGTTAATGATACGAAGATTACTTTGTAAAGCCATTTGGATCTTTCCTTTGGATCTTGTAAAATAGGGGTGAACAAGACCTACTGAATTGCACACACAACACCCTTGTCAGTTTTGCGACATTTAACAGATAAGGAATCGCACATTGGGATGCAATGCACCTGCACAGTTAAAGTTTCTAAAATATTTATACAACTGCTGCGTGTTTCATCCCGGCTTTCACTATCTCTTTTTCATTCTGTAGTTCTTTTCTCTCATTTTCACTCTCTTTTCTTTTTTGCTTTGCCATTCCTGGTTTTTCCTGTTATTGTCATTCCTGGTTTTTCTTTCATTTTTATCACACTTTTCTTCCCTTTTTTTTCTTTCTCTTTTGGTTGATTTTTATTTAGATTAATTAGGGTTATGATCGCATCCGATGAGGATTGCCTATGTATCATGACGCCGCATGAATCAGACAATTACGTAGTTCAAGGGAAGATAAGGAATAAAATAAATAAACTAACTCTTTTTTTTTTCATATACAAAACAGACCATGAAAGCTCCTAACAAGGAAAATATTTTTGAATTTTGATTTTGTTTTGGGGGGAATTTTTGAAAGAAAATTTCTTTAAGAATAAAGAAAATATTTTTGGAGTTTGATTTTTTAAAAATATTTTTTTATGTTTTTTTTTTTTGGG